>JACCGJ010006236.1:0-72447 GCA_013407085.1 Atriophallophorus winterbourni
TGATTTTGTATTTATTTGATTTTCACCGGATTGCAACATGGTTATGACTAGAAAATCTTCAAAAGTAGATAATACAGCACCTGCTGTAACGAAGATGCAAGGGAATCGGTGCTCCGCTGCTCGCTCGGGGGACTCTTGTCTTGTATGCGCTAAGCAGGTTGCTGATAATGCAAAAGCTGTACAATATGAAATATGTTTCAAATGGACGCATATTCGGTGCGGAGAACAGAAGCCAGAGTCGTATTGGTGGCTTCAGATTATATCATGCGATATTATTCGGACTGTATGTAAGATATGCCTTCCAATATCAAGTGTTGAGCATGGAGGTTGTCAGAATAAAGTCGTAGCTGCATCTACTAAAGCCGCTAAAGTGCTCGAAGGAGGAGACATTAATATTGACCCAACCTCAGATGAGGACAGACACCACCTATCTGTGGAGCAAGCTTGCGTGCCTCTCGCTTCATCAACTACAAGCCGTTTACAAAATGGTATTAGTATCGATGATACATTGAACGTGCAGGAACTCGACGTTTGCTAGTATTCAACACCGTTTACTCGACAATCAAGAAGGAATAAAACTAATACAGACGTGACGTCGAACGGTCTACCTAGTGATCATGGCAATGAAATCCTGTCACAGCGATTGAGCAGAATAGAGGCTTAGCTTAATGTAGTGAATAAAGTACCAACTTCTGAAAATCCTTTTGGATCTTCGGCCTCAACAAACCGAAATTTTGATTTTTGGAAGCGATGCGTTATTATGGTGAATGCTCGTGAGAAAACCAGAGATATGGCTGTAATACATTGACAGCAAGAGCGAACTTTTCTACAATCAACTTTTTCAAAGCTATTTGATCAAGGGGAGGAAGGTGTTACCATCATTTGTGCATTCCGACTTGGCCGGAAAAAGGAGGAGAACAAACTGCGGACGCTGAAAATTGTTTTAGCTTCGGATGAGCAAGTCCAGATGGTACTAAGACGCGCTCATCGTCTTAAGGGTGAGCCATCCAAGATACAACATTGCCCTGTCTCATGAGGATAGGATCAAAATGAGAACGGCCACAATGGAATTGCGAGCACGCAGAAAAGCTGGCGAAGTGGATCTCCATATTGTGGATATTCGGTCGCACCTTTGTTGGAAGCCGCTGTCAATCCTACCCAGTTAATCATTCTGTGAAGAGATCTTGATTCTTGCTTTTTAATGCGACAAGTCGACGCAATAAACTCGACGAGGTTAATGAAATTGTTTGTCGGCAAAAGCCAGAAAAAAAAACGCGGTCGGTTTGAAACTCGGCAAGTTTCTTCCTCTCACTATCTTATATCGTATATATTTATCTAAACTTGCATTCGCTGAACATGATCCTCTCTAAATATTCGAAATCATCTCGAAACGCACAACGTGTCACGCCACGATTGAACAAATGTTCAGTCGTTCTTGACTCTAATTTGTCTACTGTGTTATCAAAATTACACAATTTGGAGACTAAGGTTGAAACCATCGCAGATAGAATCAGCAATGTATCGCGCCTTTTTACATTATTAGAACACTTAGCTATCCTTTTCGACCCAAACTATAATGTTGAATCTGATCTGGTTCAGCGAACAGGACGCTTCGTAGAGTCTCTAACCTCGGAAATAGAGCAACGGAGAATCAGAGCTAAGAACATAATTCTTTTGAATATAGCTGATAAATACCCGTTGGATGAACTCAAACGGTCAATTCTCTCTCATTACGGCCTTCCGGCTGACTCGGCGACACTCATTAGGCTTCGTAAATCATCAATTGATAGACGCACTTAAATCCTTATCAAATTTAATAACGAAGATTATGCTTCTCACATCTCAGAAAACAAGCATGTTCTAGCTTCTCTTCCTTCATTTTCGAATGTGTTGCCTAAACGTGACAACACAACCCTACAACGTAAGTTCACCCGCAAAATTCTCAAGCCGGTGACGGAAAGCACCCAATCTCCATCTTATATCAGTATCAGTATCAGTATCACAGGGTGATAGTCGACCAAGTCGAAACGAGTGCCCAGATTCTTTCGGAGATGTGCTTGAAAACACCCGGCACTACCAGGATTGATTCGTAAGTAACACAGGGGTGTGTAACTGTGAATGGAAGATGGGAGATGTCTCATCACCGAAAGGTGAGAGAGTTATGCATGTTGCATGTCCAATCGAATGAAAAGACGATGGACAGCAGTTTATTTACACAAATACGAAAACATGAAGAAGAAACTCTTTTTTGTGTTTCAAAATGTTTTTGGAATATTTTTGTGTTTTTTTATCATAAATATGAGGGGATTTAGTCTTAAGGGTAATGCTCCGGGAACAGCACCTGCCACCGTTCGTCCAGCCCATGTTTGAACACAATTACTGAAGTTGCCATGATTAGTTCTGCGGGAAGTGAGTTCCACGCTTCCACTATACGGATGCTAAAGAAGTGCGTTCTGGATTCGAGCCTGGTGTGCTGTTTAATTAGCTTAAGACTGTGCCCTCGTGTACCAACCAAAGGAGAGAACCGAAAGAAGTCATCGAATTCGAGACAAATTATTCCTTTGACAACCTTAAAGGTCTCTATAAGATCCCCCCTAAGTTGCCTCCTCCTGAGTGAGAAAAGTCCTTGTGTTAATAGACGATTTTCTTAGTTGAATTATGCTTACCCCTCGATCATGCGAGTGGCCAGCTTCTGTACCTTTTCTAGCTGCACGATATCCTTCTGGTAATACGGCTTCCAAGCGTGGATACAGTATTCTAAATGTGGCCTTACTATTGCCTTGTAGAGGGGCAATAGCACCTCAGCTTTTCTGCAAGTGAGGGCTGAACATAGTCGAAAGAGTTCCCTCCTGGCCCTTTGAGCTGCAGCAGCACATTGGTCAGTCCACTAAAAGTTTGCGGAGACTACGATTCCTAGGTCCTTAGTAGACTTCACACTACGGAACTCTGTGTGAGCTGAAGGCGTAGACACAATCATGTTGCCTGCTAGTGTAGAGAGCAAGTGACTCTTATCTAGGTTAAGAGAAAGGTCCCAATTACCCGCCCATGCTGTTACAGCTTCCACATCACTTATCAGATTGGAGTTATCCGACATACCGACAATTTTAACGTCGTCAGCAAACATATAACAGGGTGAGTGCAGTTTGTTGGCTAGATCGTCAATAAGGATGAGGAACAGCAACGGCCCCAAGACTGAGCCCTGGGGAACCTCACTCGTTACATGCGCACTTGCGGACTAAGTATCATCTACCCTGACAGTAAAGGAACGGTCGCTAAGGAATGCTCGAATCCAGCCCAGAAGGTTCCCTGATACTCTTATGGCTGAGAGTTTGAGAAGCAAGAGCCTATGGTTGACTGAATCAAAAGCCTTACTGAAGTCGAGATAGAAGACTTCTACAGCTATACCATCTTCCATTCTCTTAGTAACCTTGTTAAGAAAGCTCAACAAATTTGTCAGACATGACCTACCTTTTAGGAAGCCGTGTTGTGCGCCATTCAAAAGAGAGTGTATGGTTAGATATCCACATATTTTATCGCCGATCTATCTTTCCATAACCTTACATAGTACACTGGTGAGGCTAAACGGGCAGTAATTATTGGCCGTCGAGGAAGGTCCTCCCTTATTGATGGGTACTACAACGGCTGTTCTTCAGTATAATGGAAGGGTACACTGACTGAGGGATGATGTGAAAATTTCTGTGATCGGCACAGCTTATATACGCGCAAGCGATCTGATCATTCGTGGATGGATGCTATCGGGCCCTGCCGACTTGTTGTAAGCTAGGCTGGCCAATATATTCTCAACAATGTGTACCTCGAATGTAAGGTCAGTGCAGAGGGGGCGATCAGAGTGTACACATTGGAGTGATGGCGCAGATGCATTCGAGTTATAATCTCGGCGTTGTACGCCTTGAAAATGCGCGAAAAACAATTGAGCCCTTTCAGTGCTTGCAATGACGGCTGATCCATCGTCCCTTCTCAAGGTACCTACACATTTTCGTGTTGACCCTTTAGATTGAACGTAGCTGTAGTAACGTTTCGGATGAGTATGGGCCTCTTGAGCGAGTCTCATTTCGAAAGAAATCTTTGTCGCACGTATCTTGGAAACAGCTATGTTTCGCGCTTTTTTGTAACGGGCCCAAGTCCCACATGAGGGGGTAAGCTCATAACGCCTCCATTTTGCGTCGTGGTCACGTACGCTACAGGAAACTGAGGCTGACCACCATTGAGGTTTACCTTTTTTGCGAACGAGCAAGAGAGGAGCGAATCGATCCTGAAGTTGAGGGATGTTTTTCTCGATCTGCCCCCACATCCCATCCACATGGTCAATGTTTTGCCATGGAAGTAGCGCTGTTGTCGATCTTATGGAAGCTCCGAGACATATTGAGTGGGGGTTTACCAAATGACAGAAGTAAC
The DNA here is from genome assembly GCA_013407085.1 of Atriophallophorus winterbourni. Classification (NCBI taxonomy): domain Eukaryota; kingdom Metazoa; phylum Platyhelminthes; class Trematoda; order Plagiorchiida; family Microphallidae; genus Atriophallophorus; species Atriophallophorus winterbourni. The sequence continues at coordinate 4,417 of JACCGJ010006236.1, forward strand.
TCGCAGGCTAACACTACGTGGTCGCTCTTTCCTAGTGGTGGAATTGAGACCAAATTTTGTATACCGCTTTCAGAAGTTGAAATAACTAGGTCAAGAATAGACTGACCCTCACGGAATCTATTTGATTCGTTTACGTGTTGGTAAAGTGCATGGGAGTGTAGCCAGTCCAGAAAATCGTTCGCGATTCCTGGAGCATGTGAGGTTTGGTACTCCCAGTTTATTTCAGGTAGATTAAAATCGCCGAAGATTACAACAAGTGGTGCTACTGCTAAAAAAGACGAGAGCTCAATTTTTAAAAGAGCATCTTCTTCCAAACTAGTGCTCGGACTACGGTAGACGCAGCTTACAACTATACACGTGCATCCATGCATGATCAAGGCAGATATTATCTGAACATTCGTTGTAGAAAAAGAAATACTTTTCTCGAAAGGAATAGCGTTATGAATAAGGAGCAACGCCCCTCCTGCTAGCTTACCCAGAGGTCGATCGCTTCTTACGGCGCTAAACCTATCCGCAATTGAAGCTGGTATGTGGTCATCATGAGACAACCATGATTCCGTGACACCCACAATTTTGTACTGGGTGTCGTCAACTTTACAGAGGAGTTCAGCCCATTTATTTCTAATGCTACAAGCGTTTGTATAGAACAGAATAGCACTATCATATGGGGCCAGACTCTCGGTGTTAGGGCTACATATGAGCTCTCTGTCCTTGAGCATAATGCCAGAGGCTGCTTCGCCTTTCTTGAAGGCTGAATTCCATCAAGGGATACAGCATTCGTTTTTGAAACAGACGATAACTCCTGGCATCTAGTTTCATCTTCATGGTCTGACTCACTACAACTCATCCACGATTCATCCTCAAAAGGACGTAGCACGACAGTGGCGCTCTTCAATGTTGGAGTATAAGTCTCCTGTGTTAGCGACATCGCGAAACTGTGGTCATTTTCTAAGTTTCGCCTCGCGAGCGAATTTGGTGAGCTACGATGTACAGCTAACTTTGACTTTCTAGCTCTAATTGGGCTAGACGTTTTCAGGTGTGTCGAGGTGTCAGGTTGCACGATGCATTTTCCCTCGACGCAGTTAAGCTTCTCTGCTTTCAAAAGGAAATAGTCGCGATCACATTGCTTTGTGAATTGGACTACAATTGGCCGAGGCGATCTGGTAGATGCGTCATGAGACAACCATGATTCCGTGACACCCACAATTTTGTAGTGGGTGTCATCAACTCTACAGAGGAGTTCAGCCCGTTTATTTCTAATGCTACAAGCGTTTGTATAGAACAGAAGAGCACTGTCATATGGGGCCGGGGTGTCAGGTTGCACGATGCATTTTCCCTTGACGCAGTTAAGCTTCTCTGCTTTCGAAAGGAAGTAGTCGCGATCACATTGCTTTGTGAATTTGACTATAATTGGCAGAGGCGATCTGGTAGATGCGTCATTTGGGCCACCCCTCCATTTCCCGACCCTGTGAACTCGCTTCAACGGAGTAGTCGGTTTCATGCCTGAAGCACGGAGTTGGTCGATAACCTTTCTCCGATCGCTTTCCTTACGAGCCTTTGATTCTCGGATAAAAGGCTAAACCCGCGATAAAATAAGGATATTTTTAGCCCGTGTGGAGCCAACTTGGTTTCTGTCTTGCAGCTCAGCAACCACTTTTCCTAAATGGTGGACTTCCCGAGCTAGAGCGCGAACATCCTTAGTCGGTCTAATGTGAACAACCCGATTTTCTTTAACTTTCTTCAATGGAGCCTTTGGAGGACAGAAAGGTGGCGATGATTTTGCCTTCTGTGATCTCAAAGGAGTGGTAGGCTGGCTGGAGGTAGACGGGACCACTGACCTAGCTACAAAAGTTTTGGGTTCCGAAGACGGACGTGTAGGAGAACGCTTACGTTCCTCAAGACGCTTACGCTCCTCAACTAAAGTTTCCACGGACTTCATGCAGTCAGCGCGTATCTATGTAAGCCATCGATGGGCCGCATAAACCTTAAATTGTGCTGACGACAGTCCAGAGCATTTGGGATGAGCCCAACGCAGGCACACGTCGCACTCTATACCTTTGGAAACTTTCTTGTTGCAGCCAGAGTAAAGGCAAACACAAGAATTTTGAATCATTTTGCTAATGTAATCGATGAATTAGAGATTTAATGGATTTCGAAAAATTTAGCAGCGTGGAAACAATATTCAAACCTGGCGCGACCTTGTTCAGTTCAGTTTTAGCAACATGACTTCTAACCTCGCTGGCATAAGTGTCCTAACAAAAAATGTATCTATCAGCTTAGACGCCGGATCACCTGCTGCACACCAGGTAATCATTGATCCACAAACGGTCCCTCGCCCAATTATTAAAGATGACAAAAAAGGTAAACTTCCAACGTTTAGAGCAATAGCTCCTTTTCTCAACCGAGCGCCAATTATTAGGCCTTATACGAATGGCTCTTTTAAAAAGAGTAATTCTAGTTATTCGAGAAAAGAAATTCTTGCCAATTACCTATACACTCTCCCACCTTTAATTTTTATGGTCCTTCACCCTACGGTCGTCTTAATTCTGCATCGTGCTCCTACCCTCACTCCACGCAGTATGGTGAAAATCCACAAAACCTTAGACTAAATAGAAACTTCAACTTTCCTTATATTTATCCCAACCCTCAAACTTTTAACCCACCACAAACAAACACCCATAGACTTTCCACTTGGCCACACCCTGCTCAACAAATATATCCATCATACACCCCCACCCAGATTTACCCAGACCATTTCCAACCTTCAAATTTTTCCCTTGTGTTTCCACCCATGAACAGGATGTAGCACAAACTAGTTTCAAATTCCCGGCCCCTATCATTAATACCCCTCTTTCTACTTCCCCTAAAAACATCCTTCTATTTAACGCGAGATCCATTACTTCTAAAATGTCCGATCTTCAATTTTTTCTATCTGCTAACCCGACTGATATAGTCTTAATCACTGAAACTTGAACGACTGATGAAGATGCAGACGCACTCCTTTTCCTACCAAATTATAATATTTTTCGTAAAAATTGGTGATCCAATCGTGGTGGTGATTGCATCATATATATTACTAAGGATATCCCGGCCAAACTTTATTCTTCTTCTACACTGGATGATATCGATGATTCGTTATGGATCGATATACCTTCACTGGACGCCCTTTTCGGTTGTATTTACAACCTACCTCCTCCATCTTCACATAATCTTGATAAGATAAAAAATGCTTTTATTAAAGTTTCTCTGACCCCTCATAAAAATAAACGTATAGCTGGTGATTTTAACATGCTTTATACATGCTGGGATACCCCCATCTATCTAGAAAATTTTCCTATTTTTCCGAAGCAATCAGCTTACTAGGTTACACTCAAGCAGTAGATAAACCTACAAGACACTCAAGCCTTCTAGACTTTATTTTCACATTGGGTCCTAATCCTAGTAATGTGCAAGTCATAACGCCCCTTCTTGGTTGTGATCATAAAATGGTTATGTGCCAAGTTCATCTTAATGAAACTCGGACATCCATCAGCACAGATAATGATTGTCTTTATGTTGATCGGATAAAGTTTTCGACTCTAATCAGAAACTCTGATTGGACTGACTTCTTTATATCTCCAGATTTTATTCTTATCTCTTCCATATTTCATAAAAATTTCTCTAGATGTCTTGTAAGTGCATCAACTCATCGAAAGACTAAACCGATTAAACTTGATAAAATAAAACTTCTTGATGAAAAGATAGCCCGTCTTTCTGCTTTTGTATACCACACACCAGACTTTTATTCATTTTTACGTCTCAAGGAACTTCTTAGCTCTTTTACAACAATCAAATTACAATTCATCGAGAATCAAGAAAAAATGGCCCTGATGGTGGAGAGAAACCCGTTCCGTTTTTCTCAGTCGCACCTACGAATTCTGGGACCAAAGGACGGCTTGGAAATCATCGGACGTACCTTCACATACGACGAGCATGTTGATTCTATTTGAGAATCAAGGAAATTCCCAATATGGAGTTACGCGCAAAATCCCAGGTATTTCAGAACCAACGAGGATTTGTCAACAAAAGCGGTACTATATTGAGGCAATCAAAATAACTGAAAAACATATCTCAATTATTGGGTTAACCGGGTTAGATCCGGGTCAATATCAAAAACAGTATCGAGCACGTATCACGTTACGCACACGAGTCCAAACCAAAAATGGCGCAGATAAAATGGAGTCAATTATTCAAAGAGAAAGAGTAAAACAAAAGTGCAGTAGGAAACAAGGAAAAATAGGAAAGTGTTTGGATTTCACAATTCACATGAAATATTACAAATAGATATTGGAAGGTGAAAGGATTCAACACCGCCCCCCAAAGCCACCTTGGCTTTCTAACTATTATCACCTTCCAAAAACCATACTCGGCGTATATCTCGTTTAGGCCTTCCATCTGCAATGCGATGCAATACTTTACGCAAATGTCCGTCTGCGTCCGATATGATAGCCCTTTTCCACGAACCGCGCGATGCATTCTCGTTCTGGCAGAGAACATAGTCACCGTCAGCAAAACCACTCCTGTAATGCTGTTAGTTAAATCAGGACCAGATGAAGATAGACGCTTGGTACCGACAACAACCGGAGACAGAAGACCCGCTTTCGTCGAATTCGCCGGCGATGCTGAAGACATTGCTTTCACACGGGAAACAGCAACATCATCGTCACTCGAATCAGAGTCCGAACTGGACGCGTCAGCACGCTTCGATCCAGCGGCACCAGTTAACGAAGAGCCTTTGGCTATCAGGGGCGTCGCTTTCGTAGACAACGCTGCAACCTTTGCATTTCCTGCAGCAACCACTGCAACATCATCGTCCCTCGAATCAAAACTCGACGTAGCATTACGTTTCGAACAGGAAACGAACAAACCAGCACTCTTACCAATCACGTTGGCTGGTGACACTTCATTGTTCGATGTATCACCACCGCAACCTTCCGGACTGTTCCACCGATCACGTGAAATGGACATATCAGCAGCTCGGCCAGGTCCCCGTCAAATCCGGAATCAAATACCAGTTTCGTGGGAATATCCAGATGTGTCTTCAACAGACCTGATCGCGTCATCAAATCAGTCTCAGTAAAATCAGTGGTCAAATTATCACGATTACAAGGCGAAATAAAACAATCAGGACGTCCACAACTTTGCGAGAAAGGCTGAATCGTGACAAAGTCATCAACATCTGCAACGGGTGCCTTTCGATCAAACACAGCAACCGAAATTTCTGGTTCACCAGAGCTATTGCAGTCAAACCTTTGGATATTTGGGATTGGACGACAGGTCAATGTGGTCATGGTGCAGTGGTTATGTGCTTCGCTGGGGGGAGTGAGGTCCCGGGTTCGAACCTCGGTGGCGACAATATTTTCGAAATAATTTTCGTCATCGGTAAGAAGACTCAGCATTCTTTCTAAATAGAGTTTTCTAATTTCTCTCTCCTTTATCTCAATTTTGATTTTATCGATAGCGATTTCCTGCTCTAATTTCTCCTTTCTCTTGCTTTTCTTTTTCTTTCCATTTCGTTGAGTCTTGCCTCTTCTGGTTCAGCGAAACGGTGTCCGAATCTTTGCAAAGATTGGGAAAATGAACTGTGGGGAGAGTCATTAGTGAAAGTGTCCTCAGGAAAGGTATCAAAAATCAAATCCAACTCAGCAGAGACTTTGTTCTCGAGCGACATGGTAAAATCTTTCTTGAGAATTCCACTGCTATACGATTGCTTGAAAATGTCGAATCAAAATTCGGGAAGACGGATGAACACTCCGAATTAATTGAGTACTGTTGATTCTTATTGAGAATCAAGGAATTCCCCAATATGGAGTTACGCGCAAAATCCCAGGTATTTCAGAACCAACGAGGATTTGTCAACAAAAGCGGTACTATATTGAGGCAATCAAAATAACGGAAAAACATACCTCAATTATTGGGTTAACCGGGTTAGATCCGGGTCAATATCAAAAACAGTATCGATCACGTATCACGTTACGCACACGAGTCCAAACCAAAAATAGCGCGGTCAAAATGGAGTCAATTACACAAAGAGAAAGAGTAAAACAAAGTGCAGTAGGAAACAAGAAAAAATAGGAGTGTTTGGATTTCACAATTTACATGAAATATTACAAATAGATATTGGAAGGTTTAGAAGGAGCAACAGGCCCATTGTTATTAATATTCGTGAATGACATTCTAGTACGCGGTGCCCTCGATTGTCCTTTGATTCCGCGGAATGCTCTGATCGTTGGTCTCTGTCGTTCCTGCTAAGGTCACAAGCACTGCAACAAGCAGTTGATGACTTAAGCAGCGGAGTAGATCGCCGTGTTCCATGCTTATAATAAGGACAAGCCAGTGGTCATGCACCTGAAAAAAATCTGATGACACTTGCGGACGGATTCTTTGCTAGGAGTTGAGCCTATTAGAGTGTTGACGGACGGAAGGATTCTGGTTATTCCTTAAAGTCGAAGGCTGAAACTTGTCTGAGAATAAGCAGCCCTACCAGGATACTCTGCGCGATTGGGCATTCATTTGCGATCATTACCCCGCAAATGTTCCAGACATTTTTCTCTTCCTTCGTCCTCTTTTGAAATATGGGCTACCTGTTTCATTTCCTCAGTCCAAAGGCGAATGCGTCTACTTGGAGTGTGTACAAAGGAGGAGGGCTAAAATGGTTCATGGAATGCTACACCTCGCGTACGCGGATTCGAGGAACTTACTGAAACTTTACCCTCTAAAACTTCGAAGGGAAAGACTTCACCTGCTCCTGATACGCCGTATTCTTCTCGGTCAATATGGAGACGAGTTACTCTGGTACTTCCGGTTAGAAGCTCAGTCGAGGACTCGTGCGCATGACCTTTAGTTGCGGATGCCTGGAAGGCTAAAGCTGAGTAATGCGAGCATGCTATCCACGCGGGTGGTAAACACTCGGAACTCTCTACCGAATGGCTCCTGTCTCTACCATCAGAACAGTTATTCGAAAAAGTGTTGGATCAACATTTTTGGAGACAGATAGACCTGATCCTCGGAGCGATAAAGTGGTGTTCCTTTACTCTCAAGACTTGCCTTGTTAGCAGAAGGCACCCATGTTTATTGCCGTGATGAAGCTTAAACGGGATTTTATCAATTTTGCTTTCGATTCAGAAGAAGAAGAAGAATTGCTTATTGAATACAACACGTATACTTTTAATATTTTTCTCACAAAATGAGTCGCGTTCATAAGATAAACGAACGCAACAACTGCGCAAAATGTGCCGTGGATGTTCTAAACGATGTTCCGGCGCTCCAATGCGATCGCTGTGATTCTTGGCAGCATCCTAGATGCTCGAAGATTCCTTAATCGCTTTACGATTGTTTAACAACGCATAAAAATGAAGAAATATTATTTTCCTGTCTTGCGTGCCGAGCCCGCCATCGAGGAGACAAGCTGGCCGACAAACGTAGTAGTGAAGCGCCTAAATCCGCTATCATCGACACGCTAAACAATTTGCGACCAACCGAAGACACACATCAGAACACTACTTACGCGGAGATAGCAAGCAATGCGTCCTCACCAGCTACAGAGCCATAATGCGCGATTGTCACCAGACTTCAACGCCTGGAATCCCTACTAGATGTGAGAACCCAGCCTGCGTGCAGAAATCCTCAGGGTGATCAGATAACGCCAACTGCATCTTGATCATCGAAACCTCATACTGCTCCTCAACGACAAACCATTAAGCCGAAACCGACTAACACCGATAAACTGCCTGTAGTTCAAAAGGCCACTCAACGCAGCTCGCAATGCCAGACCATTGTATGCACGAATGTGTCTGAAAGCTCCTCGCCGTGCTTCCAAACACGCAGGAAAGACGGTGTGCAACAGTGGAATGCCATCTGCGAAAAATTGCAACTTGAAGTAACGACGGTTTCCTTGGTACGTCTTTTCAGACGCCCGAACGCGCTTCACGCGGATGCACCACGTCTAATACGAATCACCCTTGAGTCTACTGCGAAGGTAGAAGAAGTCTTGCTCCTATCCGCATTTTTCCTGACGTTCCATGGTCTCAAAGACATGCAAAAGCAGGTTGGTTACGATTGGAAATCGGAGAATGATAAACGCAGCATCTTTATTCACGGTGTTCCTGAACTGAACAATGAGAACTCAGCTAAGAACACTCTTTGCGACTGCTCTCAATGGCGCTATATCCAAGAGCTTAGCAAAATCAAAGGAACTATGACGACTGCTGTGAAACGCCTTCCCAAGTCCTCCAGTTACAAGAGCAATGCTCCGCGCTTTCTGAAAATTACATTCCACTCAAAGGATATGGTAAGTACCGCTTTGAGGTTGTGGTATGATAACAAGCGCTCTGCACCCACGGAGGTTCGACTTCGTTCCGCAGTCGACAAACCACAGCCTCGTCTACAATCACCAGTCGCGTCAAATGGAGACCAATCTGCTAGCGAATAACACACGACTGTTTCAAAAAACTCCCAGGAGCGGGCTTCATCGGGGCCGGTGGAATAAGTGCACCTTCAAATCGCACACTGTACACACTACAATCGCGCAGCCTTTCATGCTGTTACACAAACGCTGCTGGTTTTATGAGCAAACTACCGGAGCTCCGTTACCGCCACTCCCTTTGTGCATGGGACCTAATAGCCGTCACAGAGACTTGGTTATCGAGCTCAGTTCTTAATGCGGAACTCACCCTCCCCAATATGTCTTCACTTCGTCGGGATCGTGTAAAAAGAGGAGGTGGTGTCCTGCTCTATTATCATGAATCACTTCGTTGCGAACCATTAAGCGACCCTGCGTTATGTGACTCTGATGTTCTAAGGTGCCAAATATCACTCAAACAAGACAGTCTTCTCCTGATTGCGGTTGTTTATAGACCACCCAGTAGCCATGCACAGCTGGATTCCTTCCTTATCTCTTCACTTCGGCACGCTCTAAACTAACGATTTCCCCACATCCTAATAATGGGAGACTTCAATTGTCCTAGATTTTGTGGAGACCTTGTTTCTCAACCGTTTGCCGTTGAACTGTCTGACTTACTGGCAGACTATCCATTGTACAACCACGTTCGTAAAGCAACTCGGTTTCGGGACATGAATGCACCATCCATGCTGGACTTCATCATCACAAATAAAGAGTTAATGATTGAGAATCTTTCCTTCACCCCTCCTCTCGGCCATAGTGACCATGTTGTTTTGACATTCACTTTCGTTACATTCATGGACCACTTTAATGAAACCCGCCCACAAACTCGTTGGATTACCGACATTGGATTGTTCCACGAACTTGTTACTGCCAATTCATGGGACTTCTTAATGTCTGACAAGATCGATGTTGCTTGGACCACGGTTCTCACTCACTGGCACGCTTTGCTGCGCGCTGCCAGCCACGAGAAGCCTTTTCATCATAAGAAACCGGGCTCGTTTCTTCGCAGCCGAACAAAGAAAGCCATAGCGCAGCGAAACCTGGCATGGCGATGTTATCGGGCAGGAAGAAACAAAAATGACTGGGAAAACTACAGGTCATTGCGAAACTATTGTACATACCTCAGCCGCCAAGACAAGACCCAATATGAATTGCATATATTCAACAAGTTTATGGAGAACCCAAAAAGCTTGTTCCACCTTGTGAACCAAAGACGCGTGGTCAAACTAGGAATTCCATCCCTAGTCAGCGCACACGGCCTCACATCGACCGCCTTGGAAGCTGCAACTGTGCTGTCGCAACAATACGCTCCTATTTTTAACCCTACATATCCCGCGAAACTTACCCACTTTTCTTTTCCCTCGCGCGACGTGCAAGAGATGCCGGAAATAAAGTTCACCCCTGAGGCAGTTCATCAGAAGATTCTGTGTCTGCGACAGTACTCCTCGTCAGGACTCGACGGCATCCATCCCAAAATCCTGAAAGTAGCCGCAGCACATATATCTCCTTTACTGGCGACTTACTTTCAACGTTGTTTGGACTCGGCTACCATTCCACAAGCCTGAAAGGAAGGTGTTGTAAGCCCTATATTTAAAGGCGGCAGCCGGTCTGATCCTGCAAATTATCGCCCCATCGTGCTGTTATCAGTGATTTCTAAAGTCATGGAGAGCATTGTCTCTGACCGCATTGTCTCACATTTCGAAACGAATCGGATTTTAATCAAACAGCAACACGGTTTTCGGGCCAAACGTTCGTGCACCTCTAATTTGCTTCTCGCCCGAGATGAATGGACGAAAGCCGTCGACGAAGGCACTGGTGTCGATGCTATATTTTTGGATTTCTCCAAGGCATTCGACCGTGTGCATCACGACATCCTTCTCCTTAAACTCGCTTCCTACGGCGTTGGATCATCCCTCGTATCATGGATGAAATACTTCCTATGCGATCGCTCTCTCTGTGTTCGTGTGCGCGACTGCTACTCAACCCCCTTTCCAATCAAGTGTGGTTTGCCGCAAGGTTCGGTTCTTGGTCCAAGACTCTTCATTATCTTCATCAACGATATCGGACAAGACATTGAATCCCCGTTCCTCCTCTTTGCTTATGATGTCAAACTTTGGCGCTCTCTTAAATCGTCTGATGATTCCCGTGTCTTACAAGACGACTTAGATCGCCTACATTGTTGGTCCTCACGAAACTATCTTCCATTCAACGCATCCAAGTGCAGCGTTCTCCCCATCCGTCACTCAGCTTGTTTTACCTACCGTTTGGGGCAAACAACACTTCAACGCGTTCGGCAAGAAAAGGATCTTGGACTTATCATTCAGCAAGACCTTGGTTGCACAGAACAATGCGAACGCGCAGCAGCTGCAGCCAACCGCAACACCGGCCTACTTCGCCGCGCCCTCGGCAAGTTCGACCGGTTTCTCTTCCCGACTCTGTTGAACATTTACATCCGGCCACACTTGGAATACGCAGTGCAGGCTTGGCGGCCGTGGCTATGCAAGGACATGTCACTCCTCGAAAACGCCCAACGGCGTGCGACAAAGCTCGTCCGCGGTATGCGCCACTTGCCATACGAGGAGAGATTACGCCGTTTAAACACATACTCCGTTACGTACCGTCTTCTCCGTGGAGACATGATACTTACATACCGGATACTGAGCGACCCCTCCCATCCATGCAGCTCCCTACTCGTCCCATCCATCAGCACAAATCTCCGAGGACATGGACTTAAATTGCTACATCAGCAAAGTCGACTTGAATGTCGCCGCAGGTTTTTCTCGGTGCAAGTCTGCAGTCCATGGAATGCTCTTCCATGCAAGCTTTTTGAATCCGCTTCTTTCGGTTCTTTCAAAGGTCTCCTCGATTCCCACCTCCATGAAATCTCCCACTCCCAAGACACTAATACCCCTCGTGGCAACGGTAAGTTCTCTTTCTGTGCCATTTGCATTTTCGTCACTACCCCTCTAACACTTCTCCAGTTTCATTGCTCTTCCAGATCCCAGTATCGGAAGTCCAAGCGCACGCAGTCTCAGCTGACCCTGTTCCGGAGGATGTGGTGGGTAGCGGTGTCCCGGGTTGACGCCCTACCTGTCCAAATGCCACAAAAATCCACTGATGGTGCAGGCTAACGCGAATGTGGCCCGCTATAAGGCCTTGGAAACTCGAACATTTTACTATTCTTTTCTTTTCGATCCACCGCACAATCCACCCTGCGGTTTTGTACAAGCTCCCCGCTTTTTATACCGTAATAAACTATTGATCTATTGATCATTCGACGCGAAAGCGTACAGCCTCTCGCAACTCGCATGATGGAGGGTCAGCGAGGGAAACCTTACGCTACACGCCTGAAGTCAATAGATCTTTTCTTACTTACGCGCCGTCGTTTGAGAGGTGACTTAATTAAAACCTTCAAGATCTTGAAGGGGTTAAGTGGCGTTATCATGAACGACTTCTTTGTCTTACGACCCGAGCTGGGCATCGCGGACATTCACTCAAACTTGCTAAGAAGCAATGTAGACTTTTTCAGCCTCAGGGCGGTAAATTTCTGGAACCGGCTTCCAGAAGAACTTATATCCTGCAGTTCTGTCGCGAGATTCGAGAACGGTTTGGACCGCATCTGGGGTAAGCTTTTTCCTGAATACTCTCCCTAATTGCTGTGTAAGATTAGGTATTTCACCATTTTAGCGTTTTTGGTAAATAAAGTAAATGCTAGAGTTCTGTTTTTTAAATACACAACTCTTCTTTAGCTGACCTCCCACCGTACTGGTGAAGAGAATTTTTTTCCATCATCATTCATAACGAGGTGCTTCCTAAATACAACCCAGATAATCTCTTGGCGTCGCGATCGTTGAGGATATCCAAAGCACAATAAGAAAAAAACCCTTTGGCAGTGGTGGTTGCTTATCTGCAGGTTTCCACCGACGCTCGATTGGCTCGTTAGCCACTTACTGTCCTGTGTAACTGAACTGAATGAAGCATACATGGCCAAAAAGCGAATAACCATACAAGGCCAAAAGGTGTATGTAAAAATACGAATATACAAAGTGAAAGTAGTTCACTACACTCCCACGGCTGAGAGTTTGAGAAGCAAGAGCCTGTGGTTGACTGAATCAAAAGCCTTACTAAAGTCGAGACAGAAGACTTCTACAGCTATACCATCATCCATCCTCTTAGTGACCTCGTTTAGAAAGCTCAACAAGTTAGTCAAACATGACCTACCTTTTAGGAAGCCGTGTTGTGCGGCATTCAGAAGAGTGGTTAGGTATCCACAAATATTTTTGCGGATAAACCTTTCCATAACCTTACATAGTACACTAGTGAGGCTAACCGGACGTAATTTTTGACCGCCAATGAAGCTCCTCCCTTATGGATAGGCACTACAACAGCTGTTCTCCAGTCCAAAGGAAAGGTACCTTCTCTGAAGGATGTGAAAAGTTATGCGATCGGCTCAGCTAATATAGGAGCAAGCAGTCTGATCATTCGTGGATGAATGCTATAGGGCCCTACCGACTTGTTCTATGCTAGGCTGGCCAATATATTCTCGAGATTGTGTACCACGAACGCAAGGTAAGGTAGACGGGGCGTTCAGTGAGTGCACACTGAAGTGATGGCGCAGAGATGTTCGAATTCTCAACTCGACGTTACACGCTTTGAAAATGCATAGAAAACAACTGAGCCTTTTCAGTACTCGCAATGACGGCAGAGCCAGCGTCTCTTCTTAAGGTACCTACACCTCTTCGCGTTGAGCCTTTAGATTCAACGCAGCTGTAGTATCGTTTCGGATGAGTATTTGCCTCTTGAGCAAAACTCGTTTCGAAAGAGAAACAGCGATATTTCGCGCTTCTTTGTAACGGGCCCAAGTCCCACATGAGGGAGTAAGCTTGTAACGCCTCCATTTTGCGTCGCGGTGACGTACGCTATGGGAAACTGAGACTGACCACCATTAAGGTTTACCATTTTTGCGAACGGGTACGAGAGGGGCGAATCGATCATGTAGTTGAAGGATGTTTTTCTCGATCTGCCCCCACATCCCATCCACATAGTCAATGTTTTTCCATGGGAGTAGCACTGCTGCCTGCAGTAGGGCAGCAGGGTCGATCCTATGGAAGCATCGAGGCACCTTAAGTGGGGTTTACCAAATGCAGAAAAGCTGAGGTGCTGTTATGATATGATATGATATGAAATCACAAGTTTGATCCAGGCAAAGTGCCGCACAGTCCGAGACTGTACGTGGGCTGAGATACTGTCAGGTTGCGCAGGCCTAGATAGATATGAGGGAGGAAATAGAAATAGAAATGGTAGTGAGACTCCTGCATGTTTCAGCATGCAGCTCAATTTTGCACGATGTTAGCCGCACAGCACGGAAGTGCTGCACGATTGCACATCCGTGCTGTTGCTCCTCTACAAGGCAATAGTAAGGCCATATCTAGAACACTGTATCCACGCTTGGAAGGCGTATTACCAGAAGGATATAGCGCTGCTAGAAAAGGTACAGAAGCTGGCCACTCGCATGATCGAGGGGTTAGCGTACACCGACTATGTTTATCGTCTATTAGAATTAGGACTTGTCTCGCTTAAAAGGAGGCAACTTAGGGGAGATCTTATAGAGACCTTTAAGGTTGTCAAAGAATTATATTTTCTCGAATTCGATGGCTTCTTTCGGTTTCCTCGTTTGGTTGGTACACGAGGGCACAGTCTTAAGCTAAGTAAACAGCACACCAGGCTGGAATCCAGAACGCACTTCTTTAGCATCCATGCAGTGAATGCGTGGAACTCACTCCCCGTAGAACTAATCTCGGCAACTTCATTAAATGCGTTCAAACACGAGCTGGACGAACGGTGGCAGATGCTCTTTACGGACCATTATCCTTAAGACTAAATCCATCCATATTTATTGTCAAAAACCACAAAAATATTTGGAAAATCTTTTTGAAACAGAAAAAATGCGTTTTTTTCCATTTTTCGTTTTTGTTGAAATTAACTGCTGTCCATCGTCTTTTCATTCGATTGGATATGCAACATGCATTAACTCTCTCACCTTTCGGTGATGAGATTTCTCCCATCTTCCACTCACAGGTACACACACATGTGCTCTCTACGAATCAATCTTGGTAGTGGCGGGTGTTTTCAAGCACCGAAAAAATCTGGGCACTCGTTTCGACTTTGTCGACTATCGCCCTGTGATACTGATACAGACACTGATTCAAGAAGATGACGAATGGAATAGTATACGGCAAGCAGCTCTCGACCAAATGTACTATATTTTGTTTGAACCGGTTGCAGTCGACGTGAAAAGAATTCTAAATGTCTGGTGAATTTCTCAACCTCTTGCTAGAGTACTGCGCCCACCGCTTCGGTCGATGCATTGGTAACTAGTGATAGGTGAGCATCTGCCTTAGTCGACATATAAATCCAAGTTGTCGCTTCATTGAGGGCAGTTTTAAGTGAAGCAAAAGCTTCGTTTGTTTCTGCGTTCATTGAAAATCTCGTTCTTTGCAGCAAAGTAAATCTGTAAGCGCTTGAGCTAACTTCTCGCAATGAGGTATAAAGCGCCTGTAGTAATGGACTAAGCCGAGAAATCGACGCAACTGACTGATTGAACTTAGACACGGATAGTCGTGGATAGCAGAGACGTTTTGCTCCATAGGTTTAATCAATACGGGGACGGAGCAAATCGAGTGCATCTTACTTTACTTTACTTTGTGCGACTATCTCCTCCTGGAGGATGAGTCGGCTTCAAGGAAGATTCTTGGGAATTTGGGTACAAAGCGGCGTCCCCAGCACCACTCGGCGTTTGTTCGCCACCGTACACCGCCCTTCATATCACCGCACCCCCCCCCCTTGACACAACCACAGTCCCCGCAGGCCACACCTGCAAAGCACGGGGGTTGCCCAGAAAGGGTGTCTACCAGAACTGTGTTCCAGGTTTTTCCTCAGGGTTTTCTCCCGAAGCCTTTCCCGCGATCGGGTATCCCACAAGGCAGCGGAGGTTTTCCTTCCCTTAGATGAAATGCCCTCCCAGGCTAACGAGCTCCATCTGCCCGAAGCAAACTGGTTTTCAGGCGCCAGTCACTCGCCCTCGCCCTTCTCCTGTTGGTAGAAGCAGTTCCGCCGGGCTCGGGGAGCCACTCGTGCAGGCCAGAAGCTGGACTTGGTTGTCAGAGGCTATTTGAGACGCATGCCATATGGGAGCATTTTATAAACAGTGGGAGCTTATTCCCACTGCCACCCCCGGCTATGACAATGAAGGAGACATTTATCGGGGTTCACGACAACTTCATAACGAGAGAGACGTTGAAAAACCTCTCGTAGATGGTCGACATGTTCCGAGGATGTTCTGCTGGCAATTAGTACGTTATCTATGCGAACGTACACGAAGGGTAACCCATGAAACACTTGGTCCACAAAACGTTGGAAAGTTTGTGCGGCATTGCGTAGGCCAAATGGCATACGTACGAATTCAAATAAGCCAAATATTGTCGTGACTGCCGTTTTTGGGATGTCCTCCTTCGCAACGGGGATTTGATAAGCACGTACTAAGTCAAGCTTCGAGAACACGGTTTTTCCATGTAGCGATGTCGTGAAATCGTGGATCTTTGGGATTGGGTAACGGTCCGGTCCGGTAGGTTTGGTATGGTATGAAAGCACAAGCCTGATCCAGGCAAAGTGCCGCACAGTCAGCAACTGCACGTGGGCTAATGTACTGTCAGGTTGCCCAGGCCTAGACAGATATGAAGGGGATTGAGTGACCGATAATCTCCACATGGGCGCAAGTTGTCAGCGGTGCTCTTCTCCACCATGTGCAGTGGAGAAGCCCATGGCGAATTCGATGGACGGATGATCCCTAGCTCCATCATGTATTAGAACTGTTTCTTGACAATAGCCAGCTTGTTGGGATCAACCTACGTGACTTGGCAAAGACTGGCGTAGCGCGAGAGACGAGGTGGTGCTTGACCTGATGTTTGACCACAATAGTGAATTACTGCGGGTTGAAAACCTCGGGAAACTCGGCTATTAGTTCACTGTAAGGACTGATGGAATCAGAACTCGAATACCCTGGATGGGCGAGTCATGATATTGGCCAATAGAATTCAGCTTCGTAGTGTTATCGATAAGCCTTTGATGGCTTATTGGTATTTTTACGTCTGCAATAATGAATTTCAAGTGAAACGATCTTCGCAAGCCTAGGTCTACAGCGAGAGACCAATGACCATAAGTGGCTATGTGGGTACCGTTGGCCGCATGAAGAGTCAATCCTGGCTGACACTTGCGTTCGGTTTCGGAGGTGGGATGACGCTGAATTCCGCACTGGTGTCTACCAGAAAACGCAATTTATTTGTGTTGTGAAGTAGAAAAGACGGTAAACGTTGTTACTAGCCTGTGCAGCTTTGTCTACTGTCTGGCTGGCTAGTTTCTCATGTTCATTAGAATCAAGGTCCAGCGCTTAGTGCATCGACCAGCGCGTTCGCCGAATCGGCGGTGGTAGTAATAAAGTCGAGAGTGATTCTTATGCGTTGAAGCACGTTGTCGGCCGCTTTTTCTCTAGCGGAGTGTTGTTGCTCCAGATGTTGATTCTATTAAGGCTTGAAGGTTTGAGGTCAGTTCCTTGAGTTTCAATTTAAGTGACAGCAAGGCTTTCGATTCCGTAAATCACCGCCTTCTAGAGATTAAGCTACCAGCAAAAGGCATACGTGGTAGTCTACTTGCTTGGATAAAGGCCTTCCTTACAGGTAGGACATTCCGAGTTAGGGTAGGATCTACGCTGTCAAATCAAACCGACGTGATCAGTGGTGTACCCCAAGGGTCGGTACTCGGTCCTCTTCTATTCCTGATTTTCATCGATGACTTGTCCTCTGCATTGAAGTGCCCATGCTTCATTTTCGCGGACGATGTGAAATTCATCGGATCAACGGATGAAGATACCTTGTTGCACGACCTTGAGCGGGTCATAAACTGGGCATACCAGTGGGATCTCCCACTGAACCTAAATAAGAGCCAACTCTTGTCAGCACTGGTTGATAAGATTTCGGTCCAGGTGGCGGGGAATTCCCTCAGTGTTAACGCCACACAGTGTGTTAAGGATTTGGGTGTACTGGTTAGGGCTGACTTCAAATAGGAGGACCAATGTGCCGCTGCGGCTCAGCGTGCACGCAAGGTACTTTTTCGGCTGAAATCAGTGCTATCGAGCAGAAGACCCGATGTATTCCTGCCACTGTACAAGGCATTCGTTCGGCCGCATCTCGAATACTGTGTTCAGGCGTGGTGTTTTCACTACAAAAAGGACATCCTTCGACTTGAAAGCGTACAGCGCCTCGCAACTCGCATGATTGAAGGTCAGCGAGGGAAACCGTACGCTGTGCGCCTAATGTCTCTCGATCTTTTCTCCCTTAGGCGCCGTCGTTTAAGAGGTGACTTAATAGAAACCTTTAAGATATTGAAGGGTTTGAGTGGCGTGCAAATGAACGACTTCTTTACCTTAAGCCCCGAGCTGGGCACCCGGGGCCACTCACGTAAAATTGCTAAGAAACGATTTCGGCTAGACTCCAGGAAACACTTTTTCAGCCTTAGGGTTGTAAACTTCTGGAACATTCTTCCAGAAGAACTTATATCCTGCAGTACCGTCGCTAGTTTTAAGCAGGATTTGGACCGCAACCGGGGTAAGTTTTTTTCTGAATACTCTCCTTAATTGCTATGCAAGCTTAGGTATTTCATCTTTTAGCGTTATCCCGTAAATAAAGTGAGAGCTAGAGTTCTCCGTGTTTTTTATTTATTATACACGATGCTACTTTAGCTGACCTCTCCGTGCTGGTGAAGAGAAACTGCTTTTTCTTTTTCCAGCCTCGGCTATAACGCGAAGCTTCCTAAATTCAACCCGGATAAACTCTTGGCTTCGCGATCGGCGAAGATTTCAAATAAACAAAAAGAATAAACGTTTTGGCAGTAGTGGGTGCTTCTCTGCAGCTTTCCACCGATAGAAATTCTGGTTGCTCGATTGGCTTGTTAGCCAGATACTGTCCTGTGCAAACTGAACTGAACGGAACTGACATAAACAAGTGATACTTGAAGGCCACTGTTGCATAGGGTTCGTACAACGAACCACGATGTTCAAACACAGAATCACATAGTGATTCGTGGTCAAGCACTCAAGGCGCTTATGGATAGTCAAAGTAATGTGTTACTCACATCCCCCGAAATTAATTTCGGGGGAAGCCGATTTACTTTATGTTTGCATTACAGCGAGGACTGACTTGTGGTTTTCATACACTTGGTCTGCAAGATTAGCAAGCTTTTCGAGACCGCAGTTTGGTATTCAACCGGTGAAGCAGGATGGAGGCCCCGATGATTTTCACAGAAATCGCGCTTTTGGTTATGATGCGTGACTTCGAAAGCCGCAAGGAAGCTGTAATGTTTCTTGACTGCATGTTCGATTCGAGGTGTAGGCACCTCAGCCCGGTGTGTCTGTGCCTAATATTTTGTAGGTTCAGTAGCTTTTTAGGTTTTACTCTTCCCCGTATTTTTAGAATTTTCATCATGCCATGGTTATATTTTGGTTAAGCACTTGGTATATGAGATAAGAGAAGAAGAGAAGAGAATGACTTTATTCGTGTACACGAATTTTCAGTATATGCTACCGGTCTATTGCTGTCCTTGATGTTGATGAACCGGTCGGTAATTTTTGACCGCCGAAGAAGTCCTCCCTTATGGATAGGCACTATAACTGCTGCTCTCCCGTCTAAATGAAGGGTGACCTGTCTGAGGGAAGTTTTAAATTTTCCGTGATCGGCGCAGGTATTCTGAGAAAGCAGAATTTGGTTTTTAACTTTTCGACGCTGACAATTAAAGTAGATTTCGGCCATCACGTATTTGAAGTGAAGAGGATCTAAGATAATCGGTTAGCTACTCATCTACACGCTGTGCGTTAACGAAGGCTGGGATGGTAATAACTGCGTTTTCGACGTTACCGAGTTTGCAGTACCATTGACGTAACGAACACCTATTTTGAACTGGCCAATGAAGTCAGATTCTCCCGCTTCTCATGGACAGCGGTGATCCAATTTCACACGAAAAACAAATGTTAATGGTCTGTGATCAGTATCCACAGTTACCCGCAAATCCTTACCAAACGTGCTGTATTTCATCTGAGTTTTCTGCAAAAACTTGTAGATGCACTGTTTGTAACTTGTTGTCATCCAATTATTTTACTGTGGTACCAACTGCAGACTGAGGGTCGTCAGCTTGATAATCAGAGGTTTATATGAAAAGAGTGTGCAGCCTCTGCCAAAACGTTTTTATTTTCTTTAATGCCATTAGCTAATTCGGCTTAAACTTCACTTTCGGTTTCTTGCCACATACCGTACGATATACGGACCAGGTATCTACCACTACGATTTGGTATCGATGTAGTAACTGATCTCTCCGTTTACACCCCATAGCGGACTGCAATCTTTTGGCCACATCCTTAAAAATACACAGTGAGCGCTCACAACCCTAACCCGTCACAAATTGACGACGGCTTCTAGATGGTCAGGTGAAGACCTGGCTGTCACCTGTGAAGGGAGATATAGATACCCGGGGGCTGCGCACTTTCTACTGCGTGTGAAATTTGAAGCTCGACGGTATAAGAATCTATAACGATTTTCGTCCGATCAACGCTTGTGGGCTAGCGTAATTCGAGACATCAATTTATTTGGCTAATCACCCCGTGAAGCTATCCGCACCAAAATAAAGTGAATAAATGCATGCCTGTTAGCGGCTAAAGTACCTAATGACAATCAGAAATACAACTGCATTAATAATTCACCAGGAATTGACGAAGTTTTTTACTGGAATCTGGCATTAGATTATCTTGGATAGCGGTTGCCTTCTTACATACAGTGCGAATTCCTTGATGGTGGACCACGAGGCGAAAACGGCAAGTGTGCGAAACTGTCTGTAGTGATATCAAATGTGCTCCATACTGTATGTCTCGTCGTTACGGACAAAACCCAGATCTTATCGATTAGAGCCAATAAAACATGACTTGTTTCTGCTCGATTGTTTTGCAATCACATACGGATTGTTTACCGCAAGTCGGATCATACCCGGATTCTACTGTGATGCGCTGTCTAAGTTTTTCACTCTCAAAACGGATGACAAAACCAGAAGTAGAAACGCATAACTCGGCGGTTTGCTGTGAAACACGTTATTCATAAGAATAGTGAACATCCTGCCGAGAACTGTTTTCGCTGTTAACAGGGATAAGCAGTTCTTATGTGCACTTGACAAATGCCTGCCAGTTGCTTTGCAAAGACGACCCACCGTTAAATGAAATCTGTTTTTTTCTGAAATGGGACCCTGAAAATGGCTGAACTGCGTCAAAGATGACAAACTGATGAAACTTACAGGGGACCAGCTCGTTCATCCTTACAGACTAAGAGAACCAGGATCGCGAATTGCCAAATAGTATAATCAATATCATGTGCCAAGAAGTAATATCATATAATATCATATATATACTTATGTATGCCTGGATCAGGCTTCTGTTTTTATACGTACATACATCTGTGCTCATTCTGTTAAAAATATAGCTCTTCATCTCACCCTCATGTAATCAGGATTTTATTGTACCATTATTTTTTGATAATTAAGTATCCAGTACTTGCTGTCGATGCCATACTGTTCCTGATTGGTGATGTTTACAATACTTGTTTTTTGGTAAACCCATTTTCCAATATAGCTATTTAAACTTCGATGAACATTTTTAATTTTTTGCCATTTCAAATCCTATACTATCTAGCTTTGTCAAATGGCGTGAATTGCTTGGACGATTTGCGGGATGGAATTTAGTGAAAAAACCGTTTTCATTTTGAATCATACAAATTCGTTTGCTGAGTTATGTCAAGACGTCATTAGCCTTGATGCCGGAAATAAACCTACTCTGAAAACTTCGTTCCGAAAATCATTTTGGTCTAATGCGGTCGACGCCGTTTTGCAATACTGTCGTGTCGTTTTTGATCTGTTCTCATACAACAAACCCGTAAGGTTTCTTCTATACAAGATTATTTTAAGTAGATCTCTGTGATTACTTTCGACACAGAGGAAAAGATACACAGCATATGGCTAGATGAAGACCAAAATGTGGAGACGGTAAGCCAGTTGTTCTCTTGACACAATTTTTTAAAGTTGTGGAATATATTTTCAAGCGAAGGACCACCTTCTGTTTCTACTGAGGATCAATCAGGCCCAACATTTATGCCTGGCTTAGACGCTGCTTGTCATATGTTGCAAATGTTGAAGCGTTCGCAGAAGGATGATAAATGCATCGGTGCCAATACTGGCCGCGTATTATTGCTAACTCGGTCCTCCGAGCAATTCATCTCGAGTTGGATCCCGATGGTGCTGGCTGCAATAGAAAAACCGGTGGAAAATTTTGGGTGTGTCATTTTTACGCATGAAATTATTCACTTGGTTGATGCTTAATCGTTTATGTTAAGCTGTGTGATCTATTTGATTTTTGCGACCAACCCACTATACACGCGAGAATTCAGAATGGTTTATGAGCTATGAATTTAATAATCCGTTTGATAATTTTGTTGCACAGAGCGGAGAATGTTGCTCGCAGCGCTTTGTTAAGTTCAATACTGTTGCTGTAAGATGGATATGTGTAGATGAGCAAATTAGTGAGATATAGAGATTTTTGACGAAAATAAAACTTAGCTCGATTCTCAAATCCCATCGAATTCGGATTCTTTCTGAAAGTCCTAATACTATTTTTAAACCGACATACGCATGCGATGTACATCCATGGTCTAAATTGACGGAAGGAGGCCAACAACAACAATACTATTTTAATTTCGTTTTCATGATCCGCATACCCGAAGTTTAACCGTGATCAAGAAACCAGCCATGTGCCATTTGCCAGTTCTCAAACATTTTTGCTGGATGTGTATGCATGATTGTATGTATGTATGTATGTATGTATGATGTATGTATGTATGTATGTATGTATGTATGTATGTATGTATGTTTCCTGTTCTGTTTTCTTCCTCATATTTGTCTAGGCCTGGGCAACCTGACAGTATCTTAGCCCACGTACAGTCTCTAACTGTGCGGCACTTTGCCTCGATCAGGCTTGTGCTTTCATACATGTATGTACGTATGTATGTATGTATGTATGTACACACGTACGTATGTTTATACGAATATATATGTGTATGCACGTGTGTGCGTGTATGTAAATAAATATGTATGTATCCACACAAACACAACGATTGGTCAGGTTGGGTCGAGGGAGTCAAAATTATCAGATGTCTTTTGCATTCATTTTGTTGTTGTGCCTAGAATCACAAACCCGAAGTCAATTGGATTCCGATGCTGTGGTCTACTAGACTGCGTATTGACTGAGTTACTGTCATTTTCCTTTCTTTAAAGGTAGACTTGAACAATATGTTTCGGTGCTCACATCCACATCCCTTTGGATGTGCACTGCTTGACCAAGAATCACTTTGTGATTCTGTATTTGAACAACGTGATTCTTTGTAAGAACCCTATTTATCAGTGGCATACAAGTATAACTTTGTAGACTCAACCAGTTGTAGACACAAGTTTAAATTGAATTATTGAATGACTGGTGAGTTAATAATTGTCATTCAATGTGCTTGGTGGAAATAAATTTGCGAACCCTCGTAACAACAATATTCCCCCAGTTTCCATACAATCAATCTTATCCAGTTTATATGAGATGTTTATTTTTTGCAAATATTTTATGCGTATTTTCACTGATGTTTCTGCTTTAGTATAACACTGAAATTTCAAATATTTTCGAATACACAGTTGCCGTTCTTCCTCGTATGTTTAATCCGAATCCATTTTAGGTGGGTCTTTTAATCACTCGATTAAAACGCATGTCTGAATGCAGTACTTTTGAGGTGTTTGGCTAGATATTGTGCTAACTTGGTTTGCCACCGGTAATGAGCGCATGCGAAAACACACCGGAGTCTCACTGCCATTGCTATTTACCTTTCCCCATGTGTCTGGGCCTGGGCAACCTGACAGTATATTAGCCCATTGATACAAACTAACAAACAAACATACATACAAGACTGAATTTAATACTGCTAATCTGTTAAATGCCAGCAAAATGGGTCTGAATCTTTTTATCTGTTCTTAGATACGTAACAAATCTTATAGTTAGTTCTTGCTGTATTGCTATGTTTTGTCGTTTTACCACTCACCGTTATGACCAAGTCTTATTGATTGCTCTGCGATTATATTTTTCATCTAGTTTCCAACCTATCGCAGCGAGTGAATGGATCATAATTGATTTGAGCGATACGTGTTCAACTACGATTCCAGAGCCAAAGCTACTTGGAGTAAGTCACTAGTTGTTACCTCTCCTGCTTTTCAATGCTAAAAATTCCACTCTTTCACACCTGATTATTCCTGTCACTTTTCCGTTAGATTAAAGGTTTAAAATACTAATTCCGTTTACTGCAACCGATGTCCGCGTTTCTGATATTCCCATGCACGTTTGTTTGAAAAAAATAAATGAAACATCATTATCTTGTGTGCATGGCCGTGTTCAGATTCACGAGTTTTCATTATGGCCTACCCGTAAATTTCTCATGTTGATTTGTCGTTGGTCGGCCAACAGCTGGGGCCAGTCACATGGTTCACTTGTCTATCTGCATGACCTTCAAATTTCGATGAAAATCCTTCACAGTCCAATTGCAAACAGTTCGATTAATCTATATAGCCTCTGCATAGATTCCATAGGTTTCCTTACAATCTTTCCCATTTCAATGAAATTTAACTCTCATTTGTTAGAACATAGAAAACAAGTTAACGTGTATAGGCTTCGCTGGTTAGGCCACGTATTGCGAATGGGAAATAATCGTTTTCCTAACGCGGTTTTGTTTGCCACTCCTAAATCGGAATGGCGTCGTTGTAAGGGTGGCTATACTCGGACTTGGCTCAAGCAGATGAAGGCTTTGTTTTTTAAACTAGCTCTGGTTGTTGCGACCGGTCTCCCAGAGTGGGGTCCAAAAGATGAGAATTCGCAGTGGCTTCTTACCCTTAGTGATATGGCTCAAAATCGTGTTCAGTGGCAGTGTGGTCGTAGATGTCTTCATTTGAGTGTTTCATTAAACTTATCTGTTATCAAGTGAAGTGGCGAAGAAAACTTGTTCTGATGAGTGACAGTGAACGCCACAAGAAAGCTGTCATACTGATGTCCCTCTACTTATACACAACACTTGCTTGATTCGAAGTGTAGGCACCTCATCCCACTTTCTCTGTTCCTAATTGGAGGCATTGTTTAAAGCGTCGTCTGCAAGCTGGGGAGGAGCAGATACAGCTCTTGGCTGCTGAACGCAGATCACGCCACCGGCGTGCAACGGACGCCGATTTACCGAGTTCTACCTATCGTTGCAAGCGCTGCGGAAGAAATTGTTTCTTCCGAGTCAGACTGTTTAGTCATTCGAAAAGATATAGAACATGAAAAAAATCATGCGATTGTGATGTACATCCATGGTCGACATCGACCGTAGGAGGCCAACAACAACAACAACAATCTTGTATAGGTTCAGTAACTTTTTAGGTCGAATTCTTCCCCATATCTTTTAGAATATCAGGCCACTAGGGTCATTAAGGCGGGTTCTTATTTCGGGTTTCTTCAGCTTGAAGCTTTACCGGGTTTATGATTCTATCCACCTAACAAGGAGCTAAACTGACGCAATTATTCGTGCAAATCTTGTCGTCGTGATTCGAATCTGGACCGTCCGATTAAAAGTCGAATGTCCTCTTTAAACTTAATGTTATTAAATTTTTAAAACTCATCAGCTTAACATTACCTCAGTGCCTGCGGGACACTGTGTTATGAGCTGTCTCAACCGCTTTCACTAATTTTATGCTCTTGCTCTACGCAATTTGAAGCTCCCTGTATACATGTTCAATTCCATTTCACATTTACCAATATTTTTCACACGTTCGAATCGTCTATGATCCTATATCTTCATGCTGCAGTCCCATCCGACCGACCGAGGAACCCACCGTTTCCTATACCTGGAATTACCAGCCAATGGAATTGACCTGTGCCGCGGTCTCATGCGCCTGGTTGAAGGTCATTTCCATTTGGCCAGTACTCTGGTTCAAGACATACCGATGAAAGAGGAAGCCAATGTGAGTTCGTCGAGTGCCATGTATGGCGTTGAACTCTTACATCAGGCGGAAGCGCATGATCTGTTACAATTGGTTGGACTGTCTGATCGGTTGGCTATTCGTGTTGAGACATCGAGCGGAAAATTGGATCTCCCACCGTTACAACAGCCCAACTCTGGGTTTTCTCATACAATCGGCATCAAATGGGTAACACCGAAATCGAATGAATCCGGTACGCTGCTTCACCAAATTGTTATTCGTCGCTATACTTCTCGATTTTTGCATTATTTTTCTTTCTATTTCTCTATTCCAACTTGGCATCTCATTGGATGGCTGTTAATTCACAAATTTAGAAACATCATTATGAACTGATCGAAATGCGTAGAAATAAGCTTATGACAAGATTTTTACGGTGATTATGGGAATGGCACCGTACCATCTTTGAGGAGCTCCCATGTGGTATGCACCTTAAGTAGCCCTTGGCCTTCAAGCCCAGCTCCCGGTCCGGTTGCCAAACAAGTAACCTTTCTATAGTCGACGGCCAGTCTTCCAGACTAGGTTCTCCGCGATCCGATATCGCGTTGTATAGTTATATTTCAAACGTGTTCGGTGGCGTTTTTCTGTAAGCGTCTTATTGTGTGTGTTTCAATGAACCCGTGTATGTATGAAAGCACAAGCCTGATCCAGGCAAAGTGCCGAACAGTCAGAGACTGCATGTGGGCTAAGATACTGTCAGGTTGCCCAGGCTTAGACAGATATGAGGGGGGAAATAGAAATAGAAATGGTAGTGAGACTCCAGCGTGTTTCAGGATGCAGCTCACTACCGTTGGCCAATTAATTTAGCACGATATTAGCTGTACAGCACAGAAATGCTGCACGATTGCACATTCGTGCAGCATGAACCCGTATGCTTGCCATATATAACGGGCTTTTCCCTAGACTGACTTCTTTTGAACAGCTTTTCATTTTACCAATTCCACCCGAGACCTCCTTTGATCATCCATTGGTTTTTGTCGTGTGTCAAGTTGGCGTCATTGTAATTTAATTTTGTGATGTTGCCTTTGCGATGAACCTATACTCGGCGGACCCGAACATACAACTCCGCGTCGACCCTACTTGAACTGCTGTAGTAGCGCAACCACTTCCAGTCCTCCATTCGAACATTTTCGTAAGACTGTCTTGAAATTTCACAGATTTTCATTCTGGACTAATGAGGTGCTCGGATCCTGATTCTACTATCCTTACCTCATGAGCGCACACAGCACGAAATCGACCGAGGCTTGTGTGTATGTGGATATGTATAGAGTTTTACAAGGTCGGGAGGTGTTGAGTAAATTATTTTGCCGTTCGATGTTCGGCGTAAGCTCTATAATGCTCTTAACTGCTTACTACATCACAATCGTTTATACTGTATAAATGTACACTTAAGCTGCACTTCGCCAAACAAATTACCGTTAATAATGTACAACTTGTGTACCGAATGCCACACCCATTTGAGCGGAACTTGAACCGTATCTGCTGACGTGAATAACATCGGAACGCATTCTCGCTGTGAAGTTTCCGTCAAGTCTACAAGTGTAGGGTTGGTATCTAATGCGTACATGGTTAAGCACATTTATCGAAATGCGCAACCACTGCGGGATCCTATTTAATTTCGAACCTTTTAACCGCTGTGCTACAGCATCCCCTGGAATCACAACACCTTTTGAAACGATACTTCAATTGTGGGCAAATTCAGTAAGTGATGCATGTTCCTGTCACATCTGCTACATAAGATTATGTCTAAACAAAATACTGTCAGCGATTAATATTACATCTATGTATGTATGTATGTATGTATGTATGTATGTATGTATGTATGTATGTATGTATGTATGTATGTATGTATGTATGTATGTATGTATGTATGTATGTATGCATGTATGTATGTATGTATGTATGTATGTATGTATTTATTTCTTTATTGTTGTATGTATGTATGTATGTATGCATGTATTATGCATTTTTGCATATAATTATGCGGTGAAGACAAAGATGATGGTGTACCGCGCGTGCGTACTAAATGCTTCACTTCACGTCAGTGGGATCTGCACCATCCACTCAAGACACGAAGTGAAGCTGAATGCTTTCCATTTACGAAGCATCCGTCGTATCTTGAACATATCGTGGATGGACAAAGTAATGCTGAAGTGCTTTCTAAAGATGGTCTACAGAACATGTTCACCCTACTACGACAGCGCCGCCTATGGTGGCTGCGTCTCGTGTACATAATGGAAAATGGTCGTATTAAAAAGATTTACTCTTCGGTGTGTTGAAATCATGAAGTCGACCTTTGGACAGACTTCACTTACGTACAAAGACATTTGTAAAATAGATGAAAGCTCTAGGCATTGACCTTACGAGTTGGGAAGAGCTTTATCTTGACCAATCACTTTAGAAGCACAGTGTAAAGCGTCGTATCCAAGTTGAAGACGAGCAGGTACAGCACACCGCCGTCGTGCCGAATACTGCATATCACTGTGAGATCTGCGGGTGTGATCGTTCCACTTAAATCGGACTATTTAGTCATTCTAAAAGCCCTGGTGCATGAAACCATCATGCGCTTGTGATGTGCATCCATGGTCGACATCGACCGAAAGAGGCTAACAACAACGATACTTATGCGTTTACTTGTGTGCAGAATCACCGACTTGCACTCCGACCAAGTTTCTTACAGTTTGATTAAACACACTGGCTGAGATATTGTCATGATAACGCGTGGCATTTATGGATTTGACATTGCCTATCATCGATTGATGTGACATTGACTATTCAATCGTTCATTGCTCACATTTTTATTTACCCCCCAGTACCTTTGCGCTATTCCTCGGCCGCATTCCGTGTCACACTAGCTGACGTTTGTAACCGTGCCTCCATCTGCCTCGCACAGTTTGTCCTCGGTGGTAAGTGCAAAATTGCATTCGGTTGCTGTTTATTGTGGTGGTGCATTTTCTCTGGTCACATTTTAATCTCTCCTATTGGCTTAGTGATACCGGCATACCAGCTAACTTTGCGCTTACCTAAATACGGTCTGCAAGCATGTTATCAGCAGGGAAAGTGTTGCACATCCATAGCATGCACACGGGCTTGTACACTTATGCTACTGTGGGCTAGACAAATGAATACGAGTTGGCAGTCAACATGCAAGCAGCTCAATGCTGTTGGCAATCAATTGTTACAGCATTACCTGCACAGCACAGAAGTAGCAGACAGTTAGACAAACGAGCTATAGGATAAAGGATAGCATACGCTTTGCTTTATTCGTAAGTATGCTGTTTAATTTGGCTGTCATCACGAACGAACCTATCGATCAGTTTGCAGGTAGCGGTGTTTCCGAGAGCTCATCCTGTCTCTGTCTCTCACGGCATTATCATTCTTGAGTAAGTAGCCGGAATTCGACGATGCATCATCTAACTCTCGAGGTAAGAAATAGATAGCTAAATCAATTGATATAGTTAGTTAGGCATGCAAATCAATAGGTTGATAAATGTGTAACCGAATGGTCGTATGCCAGTTGATAGGTATTAAACTTATTTGGTGGACTCGATTTGCTTTTCTAACTTTCCTTATAGAACCCTCTTTTCTCGTGTACGTTCGGTCTGTATGCTTTACGATTTCACAATTCGGGAGCCGGTAAAAGTACCACAACGTCTTAAACTGCACGTGGGCAGAAATACTTTTAGGCTGTCTAGGCCTCGAGGAACGACAACCAGATTGTAACATAAAGCTTATTTGCATCCATTCCCATGACACACCCGATGACTGGTTTCGTGCTGTTTGCACTCATCAGGTAGGGATAGTAGGATCAGGAAAGGCATGCGCCTGAAACAGTGGAATAATTGTAAACAGGTTGCGCCACTGTTGGATAAGGTTGGTACGACTAACCTGCTCAATCACATGTACCAAAACTCAGGCAGAGACGCTTTGAACCCATGATCATGAACAAAAAAGCTCATTTGTATGCATTTCCATCAAACACACACACACCACGACCGTTTCGTACTGTTTGCACTCATTAGGTGGGGACAGTAGGATCAGGATCCGCATGCGCTTCAAACAGTGGAAGACGGAAAACAATCATTTTGGTATGATGTTATCTGTCAGACTATAGTTGATTATATCATTTTCAACATAAAATATCTTGAAGTTTATGACCAAAAATCGTAATGACAATTCACTTTCATTCCAAATCCAAAACCACTACATCTGGCATTTGGTCTTCATAACATGTTTACCGATGAATTGTAGGTCGATCCATCGCCCTGGCACATCGACTACCCACGTCGTGGCCCGCCTTATCTAAGGACGTGAATCTGCCTCATTTGCATAATCCCAACGAGGCTCTTTTGTTGACTTGTCATGGCTCCGTGATGTACCTACACGTCCTGGCCACAGTATGCCCGCTGGCACAACCAATTCCCATTCCGATTCCTGAATATCCAAGTCAAGAAGATTTGCGAGTACAAGCGTTCATCGATCAAATCGTTCGTCCCTCTCGTTTGGCTCCCGCTTCGGCGCATCAAAACTTCACAGTGACTCCACGTGAACGAGGTGAGTTAGCCTTTCGTCTT
Organism: Atriophallophorus winterbourni; assembly: GCA_013407085.1. Classification (NCBI taxonomy): domain Eukaryota; kingdom Metazoa; phylum Platyhelminthes; class Trematoda; order Plagiorchiida; family Microphallidae; genus Atriophallophorus; species Atriophallophorus winterbourni. The sequence continues at coordinate 34,609 of JACCGJ010006236.1, forward strand.
CGTCTTGGATCGTCTTTGTGTGTAAGCCTTAGTGGCATCTTATTTCCACACTAGGTATATCACAAGCAGTAATACATTTTGAGTTGCAGTACTACCGTTATACTACCAGATTTTGTGAACCGTTTGAAACCTACATACTAGAATACCGGGAGCTCTTTGCGTATAGGCATACGTTCTAGCGATCATGTCTTATGATAGTATCTCAGCCCAGTGTACAGTCTATGGCTGTGTGGCACTTTGCCTGGAATCTGGCTTGTGTTTTTTGCTTTATTTATTGTCTTGTTTCGCGGTAAATTCTACCGCCCTCTTTTGGCTTCAGTTTAGCGTCTATGTTAGACTTTTCCTTCTTCGATGTCGCAAGCGCATGACAAGTTATTGTTCCGCACCGTTTCAAATGACTGACCAGTTAGATTTGGGAGGAACAATCTCTCTCACAGCGATAGACAGTACTCGGCCACTACAAATCAGAAGGCTTCATTTCTTGAATTTGTTGATCTCTTCATTTCCCAACGCCATTCCTTTTGTATTTTACTTTATGTTGCTTTGTCAAAATTGACCAAGGAGATGGCATGCATACCACACGATTACATAGTCCTATTTGTGAGTGTTGTTTCTTTCTTCGGGGTTGCAGCAGCGCGTAGTAAACGGTAAGCCGGCAATGCTCATCTGTTTCAATGAGAAATTTTCGACCATCGGCAAGAGCTCTTCGATTGGCAAAAGCTACCGTTTTTATCAGTCTCTATCATGACCTACCGAGTTTCGGATTTAATAAATATCTCGAATTAGAGGCCTAAAAAGAATATTTATATGCGCCAGGTGAAATTTCGAATGTTTTCGAATGACCCAATCGGCACGATTTTTAAGAATTCGGTCCCCTAGGGTGTACTGCCAGAGTCTGTTTAGGACCTCATGGGATTTCCTTTCGGCTCCTTTTGAAATACGGCTGAGTTTTTTGCAGTGTCCCGCGTGGATTATACGTTTTTCTTATCTCAGAACGAAGAGTTCTCAACGATAGTGAATTGCAATGGCACATTTCCATCGTTCAATGAAGTTTATTTCACACACTAATAATTGCTAACGCATACAGCAGTCACTATGGCTATCCGCCGTGCACACTAACCATCACATCAAAGGTAGTGAATAATTTTTTCATCAATGCATCCGATTTTATTCACAAATAGCTCGACCCGGTGTCGGAATTTAGCTCTTTGAATCATTTTCCATATAGTTTGCTTGCTATGACTAGGTTTCCTGGCGATCACCCCGCCTATTGTAGTCTGAATAGTCATGGTTGGATTAGACGTGGTCAGTCGCGACCCTTGATTGCGTTCCTAACATACAGTATACCTCGGTCGTACACAAATCATCGCACCACATTATGGTCCAGTCTCCGCAATCACCTACCCTATTGTGGTCTCAATAGTGATAATGGGATCAGAAGTGGTCAGTAGACCCTTGATTGCGTTTCAGGTCTTGACATCCATTGCATGCTGGACGCACTCCTCGAGGATATTTGGTCGACCGAGCACAACACCAATTGGTGAGGCATTTATTACGCAACTCAGCTAGAACACAACACGCCTGTATTCTATAAGCGAATCTTGTAACCTCATGGGATGTTCTCAGTTGGTTATTATTGCGATGTGATTTGTGCCAACCGGCTCCTTTCGAGTCCACGCCACATTACTTTTCTGCGACTGGATCCACGGATGGAATAGCAGGCTTCATTGATGTCGCGATTCACACCAGCGTTCATCTCATTTGGCCGACCTTGATGAATTACATTGTTCATTCGTTACCTATGTCCTTCATCTGCCCGTTTTTTCATGTTAGGCGTCATGCTGTTTTCATACAGATCGAATTTTTGCGGGTTTACGATTGCCTTTGTGGGTCTTCTTGACGCTTCCTGTTCTTGTGGAGGGCAGAGTTCCACAGTCGCCTCAGAGCTTTTGTTTGGTAGTCTTCACTCCATTGACAATACAGTAAACTCAAACATTGTTTCTACGTCAGCATTTCTTGTTATTTGCTGACCGATCAAGCGTTTTCTGCTTTTGTACCCCATGTGGTGTCCAGCCGCCGGGTTTCAATCCTGCCGCGAAACGTGTTTGGAGAAAATATACTTCTTCACCTAGTGGCCTCTGAAAGTAGATTAAATTGTTTCCTAATGCAAATGCTGTGATATTTATTTTACCTACCTGTGCTGTTATTTGTTTCTGATACCTGTTTTACCGTTTTGTCACTCAAAGCTCAATTGCACTTGGAGCGCTCGACCATGTATTGGCCTCTCTTGGAATCCACAACGTTCCTTGGTGTGAACAAGGTTGGTCGGGGTTTTTTGCCGTTCGATTGCTTTGTCACCATCAGTCATCTGTTGAGTACATATTGCTCCCTCCTTTGCTGAACGCAGATGACGCCAACAGCATGCTACTTCTGCCGATCGACCGAGTCTGATCGGTAGAGATTGGTTCTCCCGAATCTGACTGTTTCGTCATTTGAAACGGGCTGGCGCTTGAGTTCTTTGTGTGCTTGCGATGTACATCCACGCGCAACATTCACTGACCCAATTTGTGTGATTAAGCCATAATATGATATTAATCTGCTATTAATGACTTGCTTCGATATCTTCGTGCTTCCGTTATCGTTTTTAACGTGAGATTATGCAACCAATTTAATACATGAATATCGTCTACGCATTCGCTCATGTCCCTTTGCCCATTGTCTAATTGTGTACATGAACCGATGTCTAGGTCCCTAGCCAGTTTGTCGTGAGTTACGTGGGCTGCATTACTGGCAGGTCTCCCCTGCCTCGACTGGAGAAAATAGTGGGTTCTCGTCATATGGCCAAGACGTCATACCCATAACGTTGATACCACGTTCGTCTGGCTTCTATCCGTATCCTGTCTGGCATAACTGCCTCGGCTGGTGCCTGAACCACATCTCCTAGTGTATTTCAATAGATACTTAAAGTAAATAAACCATCGTATCGCTTCAAGTTCCAGTGCTCAGTTCTCTGTATTCAGTCACGTCGGAGCCGTATACGCCTCAACCCAGTTTGCATGCGCTTTTTCTCATTTTTTTATGCCTCATCCTTTCTCCTCTTATTCGATTATATGATATTGAGGCATCGATGAGTGCTATCGGTTTGATGATGAGGATGGCGACGAATTAGTGTGCCTGTTGAGCTATCATACATAGATTTTCAGTTGTCTATGATGACCGTATTTATAGGAATGTCGTCTTGAGCAGATTCACCCCCGTTCATAAGTCTTTACAGTAGAAAAATCAATATCAAACCATCTTTCTGGTAACGAATTGCCTACACAGTCTCCGTAAATTGCTTTAATGCTGTTACTTATTCTTATCTCAGCGAAACAATGAACGGTAAACATACCATTTATTGTTTCTTTCTAGTCTGAATTAACGATGACCTACTCTTGTTTGTTGTGTGACAATAGAAAATGTCGAATGCCACATGATCTGCCAACACGTGAGCTTCACCTTTTTGAATCGAAGAATCATCAGTGTACTCTGTAATTTTCTATCGTTTCGCTTCTGATACAGATTATGTTGTATTGTATTCTTGCTTCTACGTGCACGCGTCACAGGCTGCCTCTTTTAACACACCTTCCTAGTGTTTTGTACAACGAACTTGAGATTTGGACATTTAGCTATGTGCAACTCGCTGTGTTGCTTTTCTTTCAATTTCCGCGGAATCGATTCAGATTGTTGTTCAATTAACCACACGCCACGTTCCAACAATTTACATCGGCTAAACGACCCTAGCACATGGGTCCGTTGTCTTCGTGCTCCCGCGCAAATCTTGTAGAGTTTGATGCTACCACTAAATGACTGCAACCTCCATGCCATTTCTGATTCCAACATCTACATATCTAGAGTTACCTCAGCCTCGTGCACTGTATGTTGCTTTGTCAATTATGTGCTTTGATCATACGATGGTATTCAACGAAAATCCTAAAAGTGTATCATTTCTCGCATTGTGAACACAGCTCGCGGATCCTTTATACGAGCACCTGCCGAAGGAATTTTTGGAACAAAACGAATTGCTTGCTTGCAAAGCAGCAGTGGACAAGCTGGTTGGCTTGATCAAGCAAAATGTCACCCTGACCGACACCCGAAAAGTTCCCGGAAAACGGTATGTACAAGATTTGTGATTCACAGACGTGAACAAGAACGCTGTCTCGGTTTAATGGTTTCTCCATCACTTTATACCGAATTCGCTTTTATTTCTTTTGATTTTGTGAGTTCACATAGATTCGTCAGGCGTAGAATTGATTAGCACCGCAAATGTACTCGAAAACGTGATGCAATCTTTGTACCACCATCTCGATGGCCTGGGAAACTTTGCAGGATTTCAATTTCCACACAGAGGCAATGACAGTGAGACACTTTATTTAGCCCCAGACTTATGATCTGGAAGGATGAATTGTTTGGTCACAACCAACATACTGATTAACGTTTGAATCTGATGCACCCAGGAACTTCTTCGTGACATTCTAACATTCCGTGCCTTGCACGGATGTGCAATCATACAGTACTTATGTGCTGTGTGGCTAACACCGTGCTAAATTGATTGGCCATCGGTGGTGAGGTGCATGTGAATACACGCTGCAGTCTCACTACCATCTTTATTCTCTATTTTTCATATCTATCTAGGCCTGGGCAACCTGACAGCAGTATCGCCCACGTGTAGTCACTGACTGTGTGGCACTTTGCCTGGATCAGGCTTGTGCTTTTATACCATACCATACAGGTAAATCGCAATGTGTCTAGTATTATCGACATGCCGTTGCTAAATCTCGAAGCAGGTTTCGGTCGCTATAAATCAGTCGATATCAGCGCTATGTAACCATGCTGTAACTATCATGGCTGGACAGCCGCGTCAATAATTCGGCGTGCACCACAAGTAAGGTGCATCAATAACATGCCATTCACACACCACGTTATGAGGAGTCCGACAAGTTTCGTCATTTTGCGAACTTTTTCCTTGTGGTTTCGGTTATTTTTGTGCCTCTTTTCGTCCTTTAACGACACTTCTTTATTATGCTTCGTCAGCATGCCAGTCAATCAACCCCGACAGAAAATAGCTAATATTTTGATGTTATGGACAGATACACCCTGATCTCAGGGACTTTGATTAGTTTCGCGCGATATGGACGTTTAATGCTGTAAAAGTGCACATTCACTTAGGCTTTAGTGCTGGTAAATCATTCCCCAAGTTGATTTGATCAAATCGTCGGAACACGACGTGCTTGCACGCAATCGTGAGATCTTTTTGAGCCCGCTTGGAATGTGTCCTCCAGAGTTGCGTTTAAAAATGATACACACGTCTATCACCAATGCTGACGTACAATCTTTTCGCCCCACTTCCGTGATCGCAATAGACCATTGTGTAGTCTGTGACTGTGCGGCACTTAGCCTGTTTGTGATCTCATATACACATACATACATGCCAGATTGGTGCTCCTTCGTCATTGACCTAAATGCGCTTCCGCGTGTACATAAGATTACTTCAAGGAGGCTTTTTTAAACCCCAAGTTGTCATTTGTTTCAATGATTCTCGTTTTCTTTCTCCATTTCCAAGGTTTTGCGTTTAATCTCGGTTTCCGTGTTATTTTAAAGATCAGCTTCATCTTTACCGGTCGCACCATCGCTGCAAGCTGAAGCGGTCGCCTTGGCTCTCGAACTGGATCACATGTTGTCCCAGTATGCGGAAATCTCCAGCGAACACGAAGAGGTTCGTTCCCACTGGCAATCGGCCACCGGATTACCTGCGAAGCTGCCGTGTAACCTTTCACAACACTCCCTGCGTTACGACAACATGGCTTCGTTAGGTCTTTGCGAGTTGACCTTACTGGCGCGCATGATAGCCACGCGATCGCCACAGGCTACTGCAACTTCGCTCCCCGACGTTTTTGTGAAAACGATTGAGAAGTTGGATTACTTGTGTGATAAATTGCAACAAAACAAGGGGATGCTTATCGAACCCAATTACCCGTACGTGGCTTTGAAAATATGCGATTGTTTGCAGTTTTGTTGATGCTCGTCTAGGAAGCGGTTTGAACGTAGTTACTGGTTTTCTTGGTTTGATGAAGCATCACGTGTTACTTTCTAATGCTTTGATTTGTAGTCAGTATCATGGTTTTATAACACGTGACTCTAAGTAGTTATTAGGGTCCAGACAAGTAGTGTTAAAAGCCGTATTTTGTTAAAACGATTTTCAGTATTTCGTACAACAATTGTCTTGGTGAAATGTTTCACCTTTGTTAAGAGGCCTTGACAATCCGATCCATGGATTTAACACTCAACATCTACAACCAAAATAATCGTGGTATGACATGAAAGCACAAGGCTGATCCAAGCAAAGTGCCGCACAGCGAGAGACTGCATGTTGGCTAAAATACTGTCGGGGCTGCCCATCATTTCGTTTCCAATTAATTATTACCGAATCACAACCAGTGATTTCGACTCTACAATCAACTGCAAACTCTCCAAATTGTGATTCAGGAGAATTAACCTATATGGTCTTCGATGGAAGCTCACTGCGTTTCTCTTGTTTAGTTAGATTTTTGAGGACAGCCTGCGTTAATCGATTAGAACACGCCTTAGTCTCTTGCAACCTCTGAATGTTTGGGACTATATTACATACAATACATCAAGTTTCGCCATAATCAGCAACGCCCAATCACAAAAACTTATACTTCCTTCGTGGCTGCTAATGAGTACAGTCTGGAGAGCTACTCATCCTTTTTTATCGTCCTCCGTTTTCTGTACTTTTACTTGCATGGCAATACACAAACCAAATTGTGAAACATACCATTATGTAATCTGGACATCCCGCCTTGACCAGATTGATTCTAATATCATTTTGTGATCGCCGCTGGACACGTTTTAATCACTCTCTTGTTTATCCCAGTTTGAAGTCGGGCCTTTCAACACCGAAAGTGGATGAATTACCTCCTTCCTTTGAACCTAGTAAGTCATGGTCATTTCGTTTTTTTGCGTGCTCTTTAAGGTCCTGTCTCTAGACTCGGCCTTTTAGCTTCCGTCCTAGGTCAACACATTAATTTGCTATCATTCATTGTATCAGTTGCCGGTTACTTTTGTTTCGCACGGTTGTACAACGGAGCAGTACTTCTGTTCTGCTTCCCGCTTGACAGTATCTAAGCTCATGTGCACTCTATGACTCTGCGGCACTGCTTGCATCAGACTTGTGATTTCATACATGCACATACATGCTCTTTCGTCCGATAGCTTTGCACACGGAGAAGCAAAATTCCGATGCCATATTCGACTGTATTGAAAAATACTTATGTACTTTAACCCATTGTCTGCTGACGGTAACTCTAGTTACCACCTCAAACAAGCCGTCGAGTGCTCAGTAGCTCCCGTCGGTACCTTCAGTTACCATCGGAGTGCACTTGTCAGGCGGCGTCTGGCATCTGATCCATGAAAATTAATCATGTTTTATTTATGCTATAATTAAGCAGAATAACACAAAATATCATAAAATACGTATATCAATTACCGTAGACAAAGGGTTAAGGTTTATATGAAATCAAAAACCTGGAGCTTAGCAACGTGTAGTGGTAAAAAAAACTACGTGGAGATACTTTCAGGTATGTGTTCAACTTGCTTGCAGTCCATTCTCGATGGCAATCGATTTAGCGCGATGTTATCTGTTCAGGGCAAACGTACACGACACAATTGCAGGTTTGGTTCTAGGTACACATCGAACAATTGCTTTGGGTTAAAGGGAATGAGAAGGCAGCGAGCTCACAGCCTTCTTTGTTTTCCAATAGACAATTGCACTCTATTTTGAGGGCGGTTTCTGTAAAACTGATAGAAATCCATCAGCCTGGTCACAAGAAACTGGACCATATAGTTGATTGTGCGCCAATTTCATGTCTGGTTATATTGCTGGTCCCAAACGTAAAACAGCATAGTCAATGATTCCATTAAGGCTGGTATAATTCAAGATGAAGCCGTAACCTTGTTTGTTTCCCACAACTTGCCCCGTAAACACATATTAGCCTCTTAAGCCCTCACTAATCCATTTGACGTTTATTATGCAGTGGGTATATGTCGGTTGGGAATTCACTACTCAAGTCATCGTTGTAATGATGTCCCTGGTGACGATGATCAATTTGTACACTTGAACAATTTCTATGTGCCACATAATCACATGACCGAACGGTTTAAAGTTCATAAGTGATCAGAAGCTCCTAAGTATGCTGTCCAATGAGGGCTAGAATGATGATCACGAGTGAATATCCTTCCGAGATTGAACGGTATCGTAGACCGGCGATATGCTGATAAATCTTTGAATGTGGGTTTGCGACCCCGATCAACAAGGTTTAGAATGCTCGTGTTCTGCAACTGCGGAACGATGAAGCGAATGCTCAGAACGTCGCGTTCGCCATCTTATTATTCGCCGGAACACATTCCGTTATCGACGGTGGCGCAGAATCAGGGTTAAGAACATTTCTAAATTGTGGTACCGTTTTTAACCAATTGACCATCACGTAATACTTCAATACTTCGAATGTTCACCGCCACATTGTAAGCATGATCACGTCAGTAGGAAACGGGAAACAAAAGTGTCGTATCCTTTTTGTATGCTAGGTGTAAGATATTTTTCACTTGTGTTACATTTTCGCCTCATACTCTATGATGATTTTTCTTCGTTTTTGCTCCATGTAATGGTAAGCATCCGAATGTATGATTCTTATTCTTCTTCCCAGTCAACCTGAATGTCTTTCTCAACATGTTACAACCCCCGAAACCGCGCCCCACCAAGCGAGAATTTACCGGTGTGGCCACCGCCGATTCCAAAGGAATGTGTCAGCTGTATAAATCACTACGTGAGAAAGAAAAGACTGTTACTTGAAGCAAACTTGTAATTACGTTTTATATATACACATACATTTTTATGAGCTTCTCGTTGTATCCCTGAGGTTGCCGGTTGCATCAGCAATAACTTTACTGCAATCGAGCATCCCACAAGTGGTTATTTAACTTTTTCAAACGAAGTGACGAGGAAGTGACAACAACACGAATGTTTAACAGTTACAATGACAATGAGGTATCACAACAAACGTAGGAACGGCCAAATAATAAACTCAAATAGCTCAACAAGACAAAAGTGGTAAAAGTGTACAAAAATACAAACAGCTTCAAATGTTTGCATGTCAGTAAAATTATTTCAATTGTCCATCTTATCCCATCGTCAAAGTGATCCACATAGCTTCTTGTTGGCCACATGCTTTTCGTCACACGGTGATTACGAATATAATCCTTCAGTTAACTTCAACAATCTAACATATCAAGGGCCACAAGGGCCTTTCAGTCGAATGACCATAGTTCAAATCACACCGTGGTTCTCATATTCACAAAAATGCGTTTAACCCAATTTCCACACCATATTCCCGGGTGAAAATGGCAATGACAATTGCCGGAAAAGTGAATGCCTAACTCTCTATCAAACGGGTGAGATCCTATCACCCGTACAGGTACGTGTTAATGAATCTAAAGATAATCACGGTATCTATAGAGCGGTGGCCGGCTCTTAATCACGGACACTTAATCCCCAGACATTTAATTACCAAGTCACTTCATCCCCATGGAAGGTATTTAACACTTTGACTGCGTCGTGCGTCATATGTGGTACACGCAATGATGTCCCAAACTGCGACGTGCACCATATATGGTACATGCATTATCGTGACGCTATATGGCGCACGATGTCCCCAAAGATAGCAGTTTCTGTTCCACGCAACGTGTACCAATTGAGGCTCACTGTTTTTATGTCAGAATCTTGAAGAACTCACTCGTAGCAAAGCGGCGCACAACCTCCCACCTCACTGTCTTCTCTGACACTGAAGTTAGACAGGTTTCAACACGTCGCACCACGGGAATACAGGCTATTTTGGCAGTCGCAGTCAAAGGGTTAAGATAAGAAGTTATTTACATGTGTGCAATGACTCTTGAATATGGAACAAGAAGCAAAGGTCGAAGGACATTAATTTACACGTGAAACGAGTTTTGGTTCGAGAAGCAATCAAATAATGACAATATTAATCGGAGATGTAGTAAGTTTGTCACAAGTGTAGAGCGAGATTACTTACATCTTACGATGATATCGTACGTAATTTCTCACTTCACAATCACGAGTGCAACAAAGAAAAAGTTTTGGCGAACAATGTCAACATCCCATCATGTGGACATTTCTTAACGGTTTGCGAAAGGGTTGTTGACAGCATACGTCCTCTGTTCTTCAAGCAAGTGCTGGGGTTCATATCAAACAGAAGAAGAAGTATGCGGAAATATGCGCCATGACATCTCGAGCAATTCAGCGATATTCAATCACGGAAAGATTGACGTTTTAAAATCAATTGCATATCTCTCCTGCTAAATTAATTCATTTGAACGTATTCCGCATTCTTCAGAAGTTATCAAACGGGGGATTGAGTGACTGAAGTTCAATTGACTGGGGATGAAGTGATTTGGTGATTAAATATCTGGGGGTTAAATGTCTGGCGATTAAGTGTCAGTAAACCCTATAGAGCATATAGCAAATCATTTTGACGGAACTCACGCGGATAATTTTAGTTGGTCATGATAGAAGTCATTATTAAAACGAGTGGGAACAGAATGTCTAACTTTAATACAGGCGAGACGTAAAGTCTCCCATGGAGAGAAATGAGGCATATATTGTTGGTCTCCTTCGGTCAATGGATGAGCATCGCGAGCGAATGATAAGCTCTCACACTATCGTTTCACCTGACTTTACAACCTGATTGGATTCGACTTCATCCGCAACGTTCACAGCCATGGCTAGTACTGGGTCGATCGACGTGATTGCTCGGTATCGGCGTGATTTGCGTTCAGCAACCGAAAGCAGCGTCCACCCTCGGTTCTAAGCTCAAAGATGACGCTTTAAAACTGAGCGGAGGTGTGCCAACAAGCTTCTTTGCATTTCAAGTGTGGTGCATGAAATACACCCAATTTCGCACAACCGAAAGCTTCACGACAACCAGTAAAAGTTTGGAGAAGAGCGTTCGAGGAAGCCAAAATTTTGCATACATTTCCTTCTGATTTGTACGAATATGCAAACGTACAGCACTTTTGTACTGCGCAGTTAGGACCGGTACTGCGCAGCATTCGAAAAATTCTGAAGTCTCATTACATTTTTATTTCCCACATCTTTCTAGGCCTGGGCAACCTGACCGTATTTTAGCTCACGTGCGGTCCATGACTGCACCACGTTGTATTTCAAAAAACTATGATTTACACGAATATCATTCGATTGGTTAATAGCAAAGGTCACATGACATACAAGTACAAAATATGGCGATAAAAAAATCAGATATTCCTTGAATCACTCGGTCTTGACGGTAGAAAATGGAATCACGACGATCGTTTGACCGCCATCCGCTATACTGACCACGACGGAACTGGCAACAGAGAATTTGCAATGAGGCGTGCCCGCCTGGGTTGCGCACGCGTTTGCCAATGGCCCGGCGACTCCGATCGGGATAAGTTCTTGAGACCATTGCTGAAACAACTCGACGGGCACCGGGGTCGAGCAGCTTGCCACGCCGTTGCTATGCACGGAAAACGTTGACGGCGGTAACAAGTGCACCGAGCGTTCATATTTCGTGGTCCATGGATTGACAACTCGCAAATAACCCTATGAATGATTCGAATAACAAACTTTAGAGTATATAGAGTCACAAAGTAATACTGCAGCGACTTGCATAAAACCTGCTGTTGCATTTGATTTTTGGAGGGTAGACGTTAGTGTTTTACGCTGTTGGATGAGGGATGAAACAGGATTTTAACCGATATTCTTACAACCCCATTTTAACAATGGCACACGCCGCTGAACAGCGTGGTAGAAAGTAGTACGTTGTAGTACGGGCGCTCATTCCAAACAGCAGTAACGCTGGTGGACGCCAAGCTACGAGCACCGAAAGACTTAGCGGTGCCGTTGATAAAACTATGGTATGGGTGAACAGATGAAAGATGAAGCTATCGTCTTGAAGTGATCGACCTTTCTGGTATAAATCCTCGTTCCAGAACTGGGAGAGGATATAGCGTGCAACATATCAGTCAATTTATATTTTTCTAGATTATAAATTTTTAGTGTATATGATAAACGTGTAACTGCAAGAAAAATTGAGCACGGACTATCAAGATAGGTACTTACTTGGTCGCCGAACACCACACGACCATCTACACACACGAACGGGTTGCAAGGACTGAGGGATGACAAATTCTGGAAGTAGAAAAGAAGTACACCAATTGTAACAATGCTGAAAGTTATCATCTGACTATGTAGACGAGTACCGACTCACCATTCGAAATGTTCGAACTACACTGACCGGTTTCAGAGTCCAAATTGCGAGCAAGCCATCTAACTGGCCGGTCACCAAACGAAATCCGGATAAATCCGCTTCCACGATGTCGTCAGTGATCTGGACAGACACGGAATTGGGAAACCAACGCAATCCAATGTAGCCTAAAGGTGATCGATGCTGTTTCGTCAGCAGAGCGAGATTTTGAGAACCATTGACCGACTCCAAACACGGCTGATTGTCAGCCACGCGCAAACGTAATTGCGAAACATGAAGTGACCCCGATGCATAGCTCACAGCCAGCATGAGCTATATCGTGCCAAAAGAATGACGGGTTTAATAGATTCAAAAAGCGCTTTAGAGATGGCTAGGTTGAAACAGGAAACTCACATTTGTGAAATCTAAACTCAATATTGCCGTACCGTCGTTAGTAACACGACAGAGAGGCTCATCCGAGGTGGAATCTGTGAACTAGGACGATGAATTCAAAACGTGCAACACACTTACGCAAACGAGACCATCATCTGAGCCACTGAGAAGGATGAAACGGTCTGGGAAGCGATTCTCGAGGGTCGCGTGCACATCACCATAGCGTACATGAGAGAGTTGTGTGATTGAACGAGTGTGGGAGTGCCACTGCCGAACGGGTGGGACGAAGGGACTATCACTCGCCGCATCAAGAGAGAACCACGCGGTATGACCGCGGTTTGTACCAGCCATGATTCTGGAACGAAAGGCACAGACAAATTGAATGACGTTAAATGAAAAATCAGCAATCAATGAGGTCAACGAAACGGGCTCACTTATTTGGCATCGTCATGTCAAGTACAGTAATCCCACCAGCACTCCTCCGCGAATGCTGACCGCTAGATCGCATCATAAAAATGTGTTCCAAGCGATTTTCATAGCAATCCCATACCTTGAAAATGATAGCATCGAGTCTGAGAGAGTGAATATATAGTGAAAGTAAAAAGTTAACAGCCTACGACGGACTTACTTCAATGGACCCATTACTGCATCCGACTATCAGGGTCCCGTGCGTGGAAAAACCCATACACCATACCGTAGCTATGATAAATAAACAAGAGTAAAAGGAACCGGGTTTACGGTAAGATGTTTATCAAGACGGGTAGGTGGAATAAAAAGTGCGACGCAAAATGGGTTGAGTATCGTTCAATGCACCGACCGAAATCTATCTCACCAGAAGGCGATTTTCATACAGCTTTTCGGGTCAACGCATCACACAAAGAAAGCTAAAATGTACTTATCGTGTCTCGGGGCCCCATCAAACACCAATGTTTATTTTCTGATTCATCAGCACGAATTGCTAGAGGAGACAATATAAGGCGGGGCACTAATAAAGAACGCTCCTTTGGCACAATACAAGAACATGAAGCGTCAAAAACAGCTAAGATAATCACCGCAAACGTGCAACAAGCCTGGTTATTGAAAAATGGGAAGAGAACAAGGTTTTCGCCACTGTCCGATAAGGCTGGCACGAACAATCTGTCTAATCACATCAGCCAAAACACACCTAAATGGGGTTAAACCCATGGTCTTGAACAAAGATCCTCATTTGCATGAATGTGGGGTTTGTGTGATGGAGAGTTTAGAATGACAACCGCTGTAGAACCTGAGAGAGATGGAGGGAATTATAACTGAGATAAATAACAGGTCCCAAACGCATAATGTGATAAAAACAAATTTCTTTAAATGTCACAATGAAAAACGATCAGTATCAAGTTCACAGTGCTTAATAGTTATCGATTAGTGAATAGGCAGGCGACCGGCAACATAATTCCTGGCTTGTAGTGAAACTCGCTCTACTGGTTCTCGAAACTTGCTTGAATGCATGTTCCGATCGAGGTGTAGGCACCTCTTCCCAGTTTGTTTGTGCTTACTCTTTTATAGAACCCGTAGCAATTTAAGTCCCACCCTTCCCCAGCTTTTAGGATTTTACTTTTTCATGGTTATGTGGCAGGTAAGCATTCGGTACGTGCTACCGGTGTAATGCTGTCTATGATGATGTAGTGAAACAAAGCATAAAAGTTTTCTTATGTGAGGAACTGTGGGGCCACGTAACAAAAATAACGCGGAATGAGCGAGTAGATTGATTAACAGCTTCACAACTGGGATTAGATGAAGATAAATTGTAACAATACTACCGCCATTTGGGTTATAGAGATATTAAATAAATATTGGTCTACATGATTGCGACTAATAATAATGCCTATGCCCACTTTCGAGTACGGGAGTCGGAAAGATTACCCGATGAATTAGCTGCCCAATAACAACAAACTTACATCGTTTGCGGTAAGCAATGTCCCGCACCGACGAAGAATCCAAGTGAGACGACAACGAATGCTGTTGAAATCTGTGAAAAAATAAGGTGCAGCAGTTAAAGCAAATATTTGAGCAGGCTGGATAGGCCCTCGCTTCGGGGAGTTGAAACTTGGGTGGGTGCAAAATCAGACAGTGCGACGGATGGATTTGTATATCGAGTTAAATTGTAGACTGAACGGAAACATGGCAAATGATTGAGCTTATGCGATAACAGCGAAGTCATGAAACAAAAGTTATCATTTACACGCGGAACTTTCGGACGTACGATCATACACAGGTTGTGCCCTATTTCCACCTAAACTGCATAAAGTATTTTTGTTCTGTCCGTGTGTTTAGTGTAACGGTTTACCTTCTACCGTTATTCACTCAAATAGCTTGCATGAATTTGAAAGTAAGTTTAATCATTCGCTTCATGGGCCATACACTGTAATTTAATTCATCACATTCTAATTTCTATTATCCTATGGTTATCCTAAAGTTCAATCCATTTTAGACAATCGCCTTGGATGGTCTGGAATTACTATTTCAATCTCAGTTTCCTCCTAACGAAAATGACAGTATCACAACTGGTACATGACCTTCAAGGTTGTATGGTACTTTGCCGGACGGTCTACGAGCTAGTGATTGATTTCCATCTTATTGTTCTAGTTGTTGAATCACACAGCTGCTACAAGTGACTAACCAACCTTTGAATAGCAGGCAACGCTGAACCCGAGCTGGTACACCAAAGACGAATTGATTCAGTCGAAAGAACGTTTGTGTCCTTGATCGGAGTTATCGAGCAAGCGGCGATTACACCGTCAACACGTGAGGGATTAGTCCGGGGACGCGGCATCTTGCCGCATGCAATTGTCCAATCTGCACCAGAAATGTTATCCACGTCTTCGTCCCCTGCACTGGCGGTAGGCTTCAGAGAAATTGTCAAAGGAAGCACGCGGATCACAGGTTCACGGGTGGAAGGGACCGCGGATCTAAATGGAAGCAAAATACGGGATAACTCATAGATTGATTGAGCAACCACCAACAATCAATACAACAGCAATACCAGTTGTAATGACTATAAAAATTCTCAACGCAAACTGGCAGCGATACCAATCAAATAAATTAGACCTAAATTATCAGCACTCCTGTCTCATACAACATGAATGTAGGTGCCCGTAGGTAACTAATGCAAGTTAATAAGTAAGAACTGTCCGATTCACCGAAAAATAGGCGAAAGATGATAACTTTATTTTAAAAAAGAATTTTCATCAGCAAAATTACTTTTACTTTTACTTTACTTTGTGCGACTATCTCCTCCTGGAGGATGAGTCGGCTTCAAAGAAGATTCTTGGGAATTTGGGTACAAAGCGGCGTCCCCAGCAAAATTATGCACGGATGAGCAAGTATACAGTAGTTCAGCACTACACCGGTAACATTGTGCTAAATTTAGTTGCCAACACTAATGAGCTATAGACGGAAACACGCTATGGCAGGTTTTCCATACCAGGAATGCTCACACTCCCTGGGGATGCGAGACGGCATTCCATGGGGTGAGAGATGCCTTTTTGTCTTGTATTAAGCGGTGTCGTTCTCCGCTGATTCATGGTCAATTTTCAGCGTATTCAGTGTTAGTGCAGTAAGAATTTCTCTTATGTCTTTCTATAAGGGATGCGAGAACATTTTAAACTATATTAGGGGTGCAAGGCATTAAAAAGGCGAGGAACATCTGCGTTAAAGTCTCACCGCAAGTGAATAGAGTAAGAGAACCAAACAATGAACCTGCTTTTGGAGAATCAACAAATAATCAAACGCATAAATGTAAATGAGTGAGAATTTCGCTTTCAAAACGTAAACAGCGTGCAGAGAAAAAAACTCACTTGGATTGCAATTCTTGGAAGCAGATCATGCCTAAACACGTGAACAGCAACACACAACTACAGCCGAGTAGACTTGTTCCGACCATCGTGGCTGTGAACCACAATCGTGCCGTCCATCCAGCCACACCACCAGGTGAGACAGAAGATACCGGTCGTGGATTCGAGTCACGAACAAACTCTAGTAGCTCGTTTGAAAACCCAGCAAGTCGCTCCGTGTCAGCGCTAGCTTGACCGTTATCCTCGGACCGCGATGGTTTAGACAAACCGGTCCATATATCTGGCAAACTCATGTACGGAACCCAATTCCAATCCAAGCGACGATCCCCTTTGTGGTCTGAAGCGAATTCTGACTTTGGTCTGCGAAACGATAAAAATCGAACGATCAAAAATGGCTCTGAACCAGAAAAGTGCTAAGATACTTTCTTATTGCACACCAGGTGTTTGCGCTTTGGCTGCATTTCACAAGTCACACAAATAAAGCTTTACAGTCTAGAAGCCATCGTGGTCCTGCATTTCACCGACTGTGGGACTTAGATTAGTCTCCACATAAAGGCTAAATTTCAATTTGCAAATGAGGATTTACCCTCGAATTCGCAAATAAATGGGTTTAGCGCAAAGTCAGAACGGCGTTCGAAGGTCAGATCACGGATACGCATACCTGATGAGCGGCAATAAACGCGAAACCGGTCGTGTGCTTCCGTCCTTCTTTGCGAACGTCATATACTACTTTTTTAATAAAATTTGACTTTAAACAAAAAATGTAATATCTCCATTTCACCATACGTCCTTCAGACACTAATCCGACAAAGCTGAAAACTTTGGATGAAATCGGACAAACGGCCACAATTTTAGATTGAATGTACATCGATGAAATCAACTGACACTATAGCTCTCCATTAGTAGTTGTTAAATAACTCATTGATTACCGTCTAATTGGATTGACTTTCGTGGTATGAACTAAACGCATACCGAGAGACCGTATTGCAGCGGACCTTCATCGCTATATGGTATGGTATGAAAGCACAAGTCTGATCCAGGCAAAGTGCCACACAGCCGGAGACTGCACGCGGGGTAATATGTGATGTGGAAGCACAAGCCTGATCCAGGCAAAGTGCCGCACAGTCAGGTTGCCCAGGCCTAGACAGATATGAGGAGGGAAACAAAAATAGAAATGGCATTGAGCATGCAGCTCACTAACATTGGCCTTCATCGGTAGTGAATTAAAAACAGAAAATGTAGTCCACTAAGGAGCATGAAGCAGCACATTACGAGCGCGTTAATACCTTGATGTTGTCTCGGTCAAGCTCAGTGACTCTTTGAGGTCCAACGAAGGGCGCATTTCATAATTCAGATGGATTGGCTTCAATATAGCCAGGTGTCTACCAGCTAGTGTCAAATTGTAATAACCCGCGAGTAGCGGCCATTGAAAAAACGACAAATAATTCCATAGCAAATTCGTGTCCCAGGTTGATTCGAGTGAGCTTCGAAACGGACCGCTCCGCAGATCGTTGTTGCCGTTCACATCCAAATTACGGAGCACACGATCTAGACCATGGAGGGTGGAGGTTGATGTGTCGTCACTATCAAGGGTCGGAAGCTGAACCGATTTTTTCGATTGACCAATGTCCTTCGGTGAAGTGTTTGGAACTTGAAACATGACCCAGGGTTTCGTAATGAAGAATGTATAGGCCACGATCAAAACAATCCACAGAGCAATCACCAACTGAAATAATAATAAAAATCGAGCTACGAATTCGAACAGAGCCATGTACCTCGAGGGTTAATTAGAAAGAGAACGTACCATGAATAGACGCTGCACGAGGCGGTGCTTGGCTAATATTCTAAGCAGCCACAAACGGCGGGGGACGCGCTCACCTGGTTTCGCATCTGACGACAAAAAAGCAGCAGCTTCGGCGGCTGAGAAATAGATGGAGAAACGAGTGAGAATGTGACCATCACCACATAAAAATCAGGCATCGACACCTCTTAAGAAATACCTGAAACATTTCGACGGTGAAACGGACGAAGAGAATGCTTGACCACAAACCGGAATAGGTTTGCCAAACGAAACATCTTCAGAGGCTGGAAACATCGCTGCAAACAGAGCACCACGCGATGCTTGTTCAACGAGCATTCTTTCACGGGCGGCTTACACGAAGTATGAGGTTCTACCTCGGTTTCCATGCATGTGTCACCAGGTTTTAATCTTGCACAGATGATGGGCGCTCGATCAGACGGTGGCAAAATTGATACCGCGGAAAATTGATTTGAAAAATCTGAAAGCTGACAAAGAGTTTGGTTGCAAGGAGTATGAAGCGAACACATAAATGGAATTTTGTTACGGAGCTGTACTAGCACTTATGGGAGCAACAACAAACCGTTGCACATGCGGTTTAACAACTCATGACCAGGATGAAAAATTTAACTGTTTACTATCCATCCCCTGTAGAAAACCAGTCGTGGGGTGTATGATCAGAGATTGAGAACGACAAAATATCATATCTAAAGCTGAACCTAAACAACGCGCAGATTGCACCAGACAAGTGCTTATTTGAGTTGAGCTGCTAAAATCACAGGGTTAAGGGTCAATAGTTGGTTGTTTCTAAGCCATGTGGTTGATGCAATTGTGGATTAGCACACAGAGACCATCTCAAGCCCAATCGAAAAAGAGCTAAGACCATTAAAAAGCACGTAAATTGTGAGACTGTAGGTTTGGGCGATCAACATTTGGATCGATAGAACATGAAAATCAATAATAGTAAAATTATTTCGACAAGATCACAGATGAAATATGGAAGCAAAGAATACAGTAAATAACATTGTGATATGGCGAGTTAAAATAAAATTTCGGGTAAGCCATCAGCGTTTTTACAGATTCTGAATGAACCCACTAGCGATAAACATAGTCGGTTTAGTGAATCAAATACAATAGCGACTTCAAATATGTGTTAATTTATGAAATCAGAAGCTTGATCCAGGCAAAGCACTGAACAGTACAGCGATGCCTCTACGCTCAGCAGCTAACACCGTGCTAAATTGATTGCCCACTGGTAGTGAGCTGCTTGCTGAAACACGCTAGAGTCTCACTATCATTTCCATTTCTATTTCCTTTCTCATACCTGTCGAGACCTACACAGAGTTAAGGGAAACTAGCAGTGAGACTCCACAGTGTTGCCCTACAAAGAGCTCAATGCCTGTAGCAAACCAGTTTCACATGGTGTTACCTGCGCAATCCAGAAGTACTGCGCGAGTGCACATAGGCAAAGAGCGAATCCAAGTATTCTATGCTATGTGCCACTCAACATCTGTATACGGATTTTGTAAACTACCTCCACGTGATAGAGATTAACACAACTGGCCGTTTAATTAGAGGTCACGTGCCGTGGGAAATTCTGAAAAACGACCAGGGCACATTCTGATACCCGTTGATAGCCGGGAAAACACTATAGTCCCACTGAAATTATCGCTATTTGGTAAAACGTTCATTTCTGAACAACCTGGAGGTAACGCAACCCACGTGCAATCTGTGAGTCTGCGGAGTACCATGCTTGACCCCAGACTTGTGAGTTCACCTATAGTTCATAGACTGTTAAACTAGCTGCAGTGGGGGGTTCAATAAATCAGAATACGCAATGGTTTTTCATATTTGTGATTTGCCTCAAAATCGTGATTAGTGGCGGTCGTGTTGTAGACATCTGCTTGGATTGCTGGGATTAATATTCTACGTTGTTACGTGAACTCGTGCGTGGCAATGAAAGCCGCAAAAAAGCAATCATACTGATGTCGATTTACTCGTCCACGACACTTGCTTGAATGCGTGTTTGATTCGTGTGTCTGTGTCTAATCTTCGATAGGTTCAGTATCTGTTTAGGTCTCGCCCTTCCCCATGGTATTATGACAGTTGAGCACTCGATACGTACGTACCGGTGTAAGGCTGTCCATGATGATGATGATAGTTCGCGGAGAGTATGCCTGAGACGCAAACATATAGGATGAGCCTTCTGGCGAGATTGAATCGTGGTTGAATTGATAAGCTGAAAACAGTGCACACATAGCTTGAAAACCGCGAGAGGAAACAATCGGGTAAGCTTAGTACATCGTCCGGCTACGTTAGGTAGAAGTGACAAGTGTACCTGAATTCGTCTGATATCCACGGAGAGCACAGTGACGAAGAAAAATAGTTGCAAGAAAAAGTCCGTGGTCACTCCGATCACAGCGAACAGGCAAAATTCCTGCATAGTGGGATGAAACGTGAAGAATCCAAGACCAAGCAAGGCGAGCTGTGTACAGAAATGCTTGGTAAGAGGCCAACTCTCTTTGCTGAGACCTGTAAAAATAACAAAACATGGTTTTAGGTGCAGGCGACAGTGCGAACACAGATGTAACGGATTTGCTGAAAAATAAAAAAATGCTTATGACACGAATCGATGCTTGACTATCATATATTCACGATTAAATAACGGTCACAGAGAGTGACGTCTGAGCATGAGGATGATTAAGCAAACAAATTTGGTTGAGACAGCCAGGCATGTAATACAAGCAGTGGGAGTGAGTAGAGCGACATAAGCAAAACAGTTTCTTTGCAACATCCAGTCTCAATTTCTTTTCTCATATCTGTCTAGGCCTGGGCAACCTGGCAGTATCTTCGACCACGTGCAGTCTCCGACTGTACGGTACTTTGCCTCGATTAGGCTTGTGCTTTCATGTCAGTCTCATTGGTCACAATAAGCACTCCACATTATTCTATCAAGTAAGCGTACCCGGCAACTCGAACGCAGCAACACTCTGGTTAAAGCAAGACCGTTGATGAACCAGCAGACATGTCGATATCGGAACGCGGGACCATAGCGGATGCGGCAGATTAAGCGATGCTACCATTAGCTGTTGAATTCGTCATCCCAGGCACTGCAGTGATCAAGGGGATGCATAAAAGACAGTTTCGGAGGTCGGAATGTAATCAACTAGCGACTTAATGGCCAGAATCAAAGAAGCTATCTACACCCTTTAGCCAGTCGATTGATTGATGGTTTGCGATTTGCAGGTGCAACACGTGAGTACGGAGACAACAAAAAAGATGGCTTAATTTGCTTTGCCCGTACAGCTGTGTTCGAGTCGAAAAAGAACGGCATCATTAACATAGTAAAAAAAATCCAGAAGTGTACTACATAAAAGAAAATGATTCTCGGTAGAAAACGAGAAATCCGTCATCCAGGTTGTGGAAATTTCGACGATATTCTTTCGTTCAGAAGAATTGATAATAGACTGATTGGTATAACGCGTGAACGCATTGCTGGTTGAATTTTTTGCAAATGATTAGGCAACTAGCACAGAGGCGATAAAGCTAAATCCGTGAACTATTCAACTATAAGGTGGTTAATTGGGTCGCAACGTTTATAGATAAGCAATTTTTAAACACAGCTATGTTGGGATACTGATCCTAAAATGTGTATAGCGACGAGTTTTGCGATGCAACATAAAGAAAGCCCATCGTCCCGATAATTATAAGCGACACAGGGTAAATCGTCATTGAACGTTTGACTGGATGGTAAACCATAGCACAAATACCAAGATTAGCTGCTCAGTTTTCATAAACGCGTCCAACTCTCGCAGTTACTCAGCATAAACATGGGTTGTCTTCAAATAACAGAGCATGGAAGCTATGAATACAGTTTACATTGGATGATATGAAATCAACAGTTCATGGAGTTAGAGCGCACATGGGTTCAATCCGTCACTAATTCTGATTCGATCTTTAGAAAACGATCCTCAGGATGGCAAGTTCGTTGAGACCATAGCAACAATGCGGTTAGCGAATTCAACACAAATTGGTCCACGCTTACCTTCAGCCATTCGGTACTTGACCGGCAAATCAATTGGAGTGGCTACCACCGATTTTGTTAGAATGATCACGTTCTCAAATCCAATCAACACGACCAAATAGGGGAACACCTCACTACCGTTCAGCTTGGGAACCATCAAACCAATGGACAAGCACAGTCCCATTGACATGCAAAGGGAAGCCACCACAGTGAAGCATGCGCTGAAAGCTAGGCCACACTTTGACTTGACCATTTCCAATTTGCCTGAGTTGAAGTTAAGGGAGAACAGACGGGAGTAATTAGCCAATGTAGTGCGAAGGTAGAGATTCATAGGATAAAGATAAAACAAATAGCATGATAACCAAAAGGTGCATTGGTTAGCTGTGTGGTCGTAAAATCCGTGTCTGTAAGACAAGGTCATAGATGATATGCACCTACAATCACTAGAGATTGTCAGGAAAGCGACTTTTAAGGAAGTGTCTAACACCGACGTATGTATGCATGAATTCACAAGCCTGGATCCAGGCAACGGGCCACACAGGCAGATACTGTGCGCAGGCCAAGATACTGTCAGGTTGCCCAGACCTAGGCAAATGTAATAGAAAATGAAAAAAAGTGGCGTTATATGCGGTGTAGAGACATACCCCCCAATTGCACATCGTACAACGACATATGCAGTGCAAATGAAACCACATCGTCTTATCGCGACAAGAAGAACAAGTGAGTGAAATGTATGAAATCACAAATCTGATCCAGACAAAGTTCCACGCAGTCATAGACCGCACAGGGGCAAAGATACTATCAGGTTGCCCAGGCCAAAACGGGTATAATAAACAGAAAACGATAATGAAACTCCAGCGTATTGTGGTGCTTACATCCCCATTCCTTACACACCGCTACCGGTTTCTGGCTGTTTGCCGCCATCAGGTGGAGAGAGTAAGATCAGGTTCAGTGAGCCTTGAAACTCCAGCATGTTTTTGCATGCAGCTCAATATCAGTGGCAAATCAATATAGGACGGTGTTATATGCGCAGTACACAAGTACTGCATGATTGCACATCCATGCAAAACGAGTGAGTAATATTTGAGAGAGGTCAACTTACGGACCGAAAAATAAACGTAGAGCAGCAGAATCACATAGGTGAAAAGCAAAGGTGCGTAGTCGGACAAGTACGATCGTCCACGGTACCAGACCAAATAGACCTGACTGGATTCTGACTTGGTGTGTGTGTTTGCATCGGGTGTGCTCCGAGGTGAAACATCCGGGAACTGCGAATGCAAGTGTTCACGCAATCGTTCGATAAAACTTCGGAAAAAGGAGTAAAAGACAGCCTCATGCAACAGTTATTCAATCTCAATCAAAGAGCATACGTGAAATTGAACAATGTGTCTCCGATTCCATGATAGATGTAGTTTTAAAAAAATGAATCGGGTAGTAACCAGTTCTTTCGAAGCGAGGGCCTGTAGTATCACACAAAAACAATTTTCTTGAGATCAGATGGCACGAGTTGATCCGCCATGAGAGAACAATAAGAAAGTAACAATTGTAGTGTGAGTCTAGCGTGTGCTCGGTCGCAACTCATTGCCAGTGGTCTCATTAAGGTATGACAGAAGTACTGGTATAGTATGATGGTATGAAAGCACAAGCCTGATCCAGGCAAAGTGCCGCACAGTCAGAGACTGCACGTGGGCTACGGTACTGTCAGGTTGCCCAGGTCTATACAGATATGAGGGGGGAATAGAAATAGAAATGGTAGTGAGACTCCAGCGTGTTTCAGCATGCAGCTCACTACCGTTGACCAATCAATTCAGCACGATGTTAGCCACACAGCACATAAATGCTGCGCGATTGCACATCCATGCATGTGGCTAGATGAACCAGCGGGAAATAGGAATTGTATGGGTATAATTCATCATCAACATCATGAAGCACAAGTAGTAAAAGCACAAAACGTCTATTCGGAACATGGAAGACACAGAAAGTCATGGAACTCTGTTCACGTTAGGAGAAAGTCATTGAAGTTGTAAACAAAAATGTTTGTTTTCATTTTTGTCGCTGTGAGCCCTTTGTTTGTGTGAGCATACACTTGTTCGCGCATTCCATTAATCAGTACGTTTTCTTTGATTTTCGACTAAATCGCATAGTCACATCGTAGAACGCGTGAAGCATTTCAGTAAAGAGTGCCGAGCAAGAGCAGGAAAGGTTGAAAAGACTGATGGCAACAAAAGCAAACACAGAAATAGGGTGCGCAACTTCCGACCTCGAGATTGCATCAGCAATGGCATCTAGTAATGGTCTCTTGCGAGATTCGGCCAGCAACGCTGTGACTGTCGAACACGAAGCAATAAATACCGACACGGTGAGAAACGGTGCAACTGGAGTGCCGTTAATCTACAATATGCTTATGAACAATATTGACTATACCTACGTACACTCTTGTTATATCGAATTTTTAAATCTTTTTTCGATTTCAACTGTCCTATTTTGACTCTAGACGAGCTCTATATCTCTCAAACGCATCGTTTTACCTGTTCGTTCTGATTCCTTACCTGTGTTACATGGAGAAACAATTTAAACGGAAGACATCAAAATATATGTAACTCTCGACACTTGTTCGCCAGTAAATTCAGTTGAAGCGAGTTCAGGGTTCACAACTATTACAAGTAGAATGTCAAGAGCCCGATGATATATGAGGTATGCCGTACAAACAACATGTAGTTCAAAAGATGGATATTGGTTTAATCAGGCCTACCGTTACAATAGAACGTTCCATTTAAAAATATCAATACATTTACCAAGATTTGAACTGGTGTTACTGTGAAATTTGTGCTACTTAGATTGTTTTGTGCGAATATGCAATCGTGCAGCTAACACTGCGCTAAATTGATTTGTAACCAGCAGTGAGCTGCATGCGGAAACAGGTTGGAGTCTCATTGCCATTGCTATTTTATTTCTCATATGTAAGCCTTAGCAACCTGATAGTATCTTAGCCTACGTGCAGTATATGACTAAGTAGCACTTTATCTTATTCAGGCCTGATTTCATACACGTAGGTTTTACATGTGGGTCAACAAAAGCAAGGATAACGTTTCAGTCGTGCTTTTATTAATTTCTAAACTGTTCTCTTACGAGTTCTGTGAAATTACCTTATGGGTCATAGATAGTCACGATTTTTTCGAAAATCTGAAGAACGTCTCGATTCCAAATTTAATAATATTCTTACATTTATTTTGAAGGTGCTTGCCCAAGTAATCTTATGCGAAACATGGATTACACGACACATTTTTAGCAATGCAGGACCGTAGCACCTGAAGAGGAAACAATGCGAAAACTCACTCTGAGTTGTATTCGCGGAAAACAAGCGTGATGACAAATGTGATCACATTGGGTTCCTGGTTATCGCAAATCGGACCACGACGAATACCTGTGAGTTGCCACGGTAAACCAAAGAGAATGTCACGAATATTGCCGGTCGCCGCTTGCTTCAAGCGGGTGAACAGATTAGAGGTGTAACTTTTAATCGAATCCGCGTTGTTATCCCAGAGTAAACTCGGAGTTAGAATCAAACAACCAAATGTCGGCAAGACATTGAACATGGGTGTTGCACTTGCTGATCCAGATCGAGTGCGGTCTTCTACCTAAACATTAGAAAAAGGCAAGGGTAAAATGGTATTATGCCTGAAAAGAAGCGAAAAATAGCAAAACGTAGACAAAACGGCTTTTATTATCGATTCGAGTTTACTCTGGGGAAGATAGATAAAGTTAGATACAAGCAAACTCTATCAAGAAAACACACAGGTGATGTGGCTGAACAACCTATCATAACAAAAATTACAATTAGGAAGAAACATCCTGGTGGAACCGACCGTTTTGTTTTCTTAGGAAGCGTGGAAAGCTCAGATGGCGCGGCAGACGATTACATAATGAGCTGTATAAACTAAGCGCCCAGCAACTTGCGACCGATCTGGAACTTCAAAGATCTTGGTCAGCGGTGCTAGATCAGCATTTTCAATACCAACCGTAAAGCAGTCATTGTTTATATCCGAAGCACGGATGGTAATCAACATCACAACCAACAAGTTACATACTACTATCAGCAAATACTTCGTCTCAATCAAGCTTCGTACATCTATAGAGAATAACCTATAGAATACCATGTTAGCCATGAAGCTGAGACACGAACATGGGGTTAGATAGGCCATACGATCTGCTAAACCGGTCGACAACGAAAAGGCAAAAGAAACCCACGCAGATTCAAACGGACCCTAAAAACGCATCTACAATCAGTGGAATGATATTTACTAAAACGGAACAAATCATACCGAATAGAGCCGAGATACACAGGATGGAGTCAAGTATGGCGTGGTATGAAAGCACAAGCCTGATCCAAGCAAAGTGCCGAGGAGTAGTTCCAAATGTTGTCATAGCCGGGGGTGGCAGTGGGGATAAGCTCCCACTGTTTATAAAATACTCCCATATGGCGCGCGTCTCAAATAGCCTCTGAGAACCAAGTCCAGCTTCTGGCCTGCACGAGTGGCTCCCCAAGCCCGGTGAAACTGCTTCTACCAACAGGAGAAGGGGCGAGGGAGAGTGACTGGCGCCTGAAAACCAGTTTGCTTCGGGCAGATGGAGCTCGTTAGCCTGGGAGGGCATTTCATCTAAGGGAAGCAAAACCCTGATTTTCAACCTTCGCTGCTTTCCGGCATACCCGATCGTGGGAAATTCTTCGGGAACAAACACTGAGGAAAAATCTGGAACGGTTAGTTGGTGCACACCACCCTTTCCTGGCGACTTTCTGCTGCCTTGCAGGTCACACTTTGTTGTGCAAGGGCTAGAGAAGCTGACTCGAACAAACGCCGAGTGGTGCTGGGGAAGCCGCTTTGTACCCAAAGTCCCAAGAATCTTCATTGAAGCCGACTCATCCTCCAGGAGGAGATAGTCGCACAAAAGTAAAAGTAAAGTAAGAGTAGAAGACTGAACGTGGGCTGAGATACTGCCAGGTTGAATAGGCCTAGACAGATATGAGAAAGAAAATAGAGTAAAGTCGAGTCAAAACCCATCAAGGCAAGTGTATTTGCAATCGTATGTAAATCGCACGTCCACAATCAGACATAATTGAGTAAACATATAAACAGTAGACATGCTGTGCCGTTTTCAGATTGTCCAATACACATTAAACAAAAACGTACTTGAAAACAAATATCCTCAAATGACACGGTATTCGAACTCGATCCTTCAATGGGAACCCGAAAATCGCGAATTGAGCGTACCAGCTTGGTGCTCTGGAGAAAAATATCAACCAGCGGTCCAGAAGAAGGAATACAATCCACATAGTTCGGTGGCAGGAGGATATTTGAGTGAAGTACGATTTGCAAACTGTAACCCAAACTGCGATTTGGACTGCCGGAACTTTGCTAGATAATGGAAAGTAATAATTACTTAGAACACAATGTTTCGATTGTGTCTATGGACAGCAGTGGTTTTTGCAAAACAATAAACATGAAGTGGAGATGAGGGTTGATGAATTATTGTTACGGATGTTGCAGAATAAAAAAGGTAAACGGTAAAAACGAAGTTCAAATACACGAATGGAAAGTTACGCCAGTCATGCTCGGCATGGATAATATTGAAACAGCACTTAGGCATTATACCTGGGGAGAAATTGCCCAAGACAATTATAACGACGGTACTAGGACAAAACACGATTCGAAAGCTGTAGAGCCTAACAACATAGCTTTGCGTCGTTTAAGCTACGAGAAATATATGGGTGAAAATG
This sequence comes from Atriophallophorus winterbourni, assembly GCA_013407085.1. Taxonomy (NCBI): domain Eukaryota; kingdom Metazoa; phylum Platyhelminthes; class Trematoda; order Plagiorchiida; family Microphallidae; genus Atriophallophorus; species Atriophallophorus winterbourni. Next base: position 62,783 of record JACCGJ010006236.1, read on the forward strand.
TATCTTTCGTTATGCCGAGAAATCGAACAAAGCGTAAAAAGTATAACTTCTTTACGTGTAATTGTTTCAAGCAGACAATAATTAATTTTAAAATGTTGTCCATTTTTAGCTCGAATTCTCGAATTCAACAGTAATTTTTGCTAAATTTCATCATCAGGCCAATCTCCAGATGTTATCGGTAGAAGTAGTGTAGTAGTAAGAAAGGCGATGCGCTTAGAAAAGTACATGAACCTATTTAGTAAAAGGAAAAGCGCTCAAAATAATTCATACACTTTGGCTGTAAATACCACAACAACGCGTCTTACCATCGTAGCGAAATTCAATGAGTTGGCGAATGTATGAAATAACAAACATGATCCAGGAAAAGTTTCGCACAGTCATGGACTGCGCATGGGCTATGATACTGCCAAGTTACTAAGGCCGATGAATATATGAGAAACGACCGTCAACATGATTGGGAAAATTGTGGCGTAAACTCAAAATAGCTTTTGAGTTGGAATCGAATAATGCACGGACGTGTAAGTGTGCTTTAGTTCTGTCATGTATAATGTTTGGGGAAATGAAAACGGGAAGTCGACCTTTGCACAGGATACACTACAAAGAAGTTTGTAAAAATTATATGAACAATCTGAGCATTGACTCTACGCGTTGAGTAGAACTTGATCATAACCGCTAACATTGAAGGCAGCCTGAAGGATCATATCCAAGCTGCCGGACGACAATTACGTAGAAAGCTTGCAGGCTGATCAAACGAGCCGCTTATCGCTGTGAAAAGCATAAGAGATTGCTACTCCCGAATCGGGCTGTATACCTGTAGGAGGGTCACCTCCAAACGAATTATACTTATCTTGTGTTTATTACTTTACACTAACAATTCTTCTCCCTATTTTAGCCTACCCTTCAATTGGACTGTGGTGCTCTTTGTCCCACCTTGTATCAATAGAACTTTCATCCAGAACCTCTCTGCTCAATTGTCTGTTTGAGATACAGTTTAATCCTAGAACTCGGGATTATAACATTGGCGACGGGGATGGGATACGAATCCAATCATGTCATTTTCATCAGAGGATTTGAAAGCGATTCTTGATCATCAACACAAACAATTCGAACAAACACAAATGCGTTTGATTCAATCGCTAACACAATGTCTCAACCTTCAGTCTTCAACTCTGTCCCAGAGTTCCAATTCACCAGCATTTATGGAATCGACTGCTTCTATAATTTCAGAATTCAATTACGATCCTGCATCCGGTCTTACTTTCGATTCATGGTACAACCGATGGAAAGATACATTTCTGAATGAATTTTCCTGTCAAGATGATGCGTGGAAATCCCGCCTTCTTGTTCGCAAACTTGGAACTATCGAGCACGATCGTTTCACAAATTTCATTCTGCCCAAGCAACCGAAAGATCTTTGTTTTTCTGAAACTGTAGAGCAATTACGGGAAATTTTCGGAGATCAATCCTCCTTATTTAACACCCGTTACAATTGTTTGAAGCTATCGAAACGAGATGGTGATGATTACGTTACGTTTGCCGGCATCGTTAATCGTGAGTGCGAAAAATTCCAGCTACAGACCCTTACGGAAGATCAATTTAAATGTCTTATTTTCATCGCTGGTCTCCAGTCACCACAAGAAGCCGACATACGTACTAGATTACTTTCTAAACTCGAACACGAGAAAGAAGTAACTGTGCGTTCACTCACCACTGAATGCCAAAGACTGATTAACCTCAAACACGACACAGCTCTCATCCAGCGGACATCGCTGCCGACTTCATCTGTCACCGTACATGCCTTAGCAAAAGAGACAGTAACATCTGTCAAAAAGCCCCCTACGGCATGTTGGTCATGCGGAGATTGGCACTTTGCACGTTTTTGTCCATTTAAAAAGCATCAATGTCATCAGTGCCACAGACGCGGACACAAGGAAGGGTTTTGTCACTCCATGTTAAAAGGCAATCACAATCCATCAAAGAGCACCCCAAAAGCCGTCCGTCACAAGCAGTACCCTCATAAAAAACTGCTATCTAATTCCGTATTCGCAACGTTCAACGGAGAATTTCAATCTCGACGTAAATACGTAATTGTTTCAATTAATACCGTTCCGATCCGCCTCCAGCTGGACACAGCCTCGGATATTACGTTGATCTCACGTAACACATGGGAATTAATTGGAAAACCTCATATTCTACCCACCAGTCACGTGGCCCAGAGTGCATCAGGCAATACGTTAAATCTAACCGGAGAATTGATTTGTGAAGTCACTTTTAACAACCAACAGTTTTCTGGTAAATGCTATTTAACGGACTGTGCAAACCTGAATTTACTCGGACTGGACTGGATTACTAAACTTCAACTCATGGATGTACCTTTAAGTTCCATCTGTGAGGCTATCCAATCGCACACAACATCAGATTTACGTAATCAATTTACTGAAAACTTGAAAACGAAGTTTTCTGACGTCTTCCAAGACGGCCTGGGTTGTTGTACAAAACTGAAAGCTAGCCTCAAGCTTCGACCTGGTGTCACACCAGTATTCCGACCGAAACGTCCAGTCCCTTATGCTGGTCTTGCAGATGTCGAACAAGAATTAGACCGTCTCCATCGCTTGGGAGTAATCCAACCCATCAACTATTCCTCTTGGGCAACACCCATTGTTATTGTAAAGAAAGCCAGTGGTAAAGTTCGTGTTTGCGCCGATTATTCTACCGGCCTTAACGCTGCTTTAGACGAACATCAATACCCATTACCAATCCCAGACGACTTGTTCACTAAGCTCAATGGTGCAACGTGTTTCGCAAAACTTGATCTGGCTGATGCGTACTTACAGATCGAAGTTGATGACGACGCGAAGGAACTCTTAACAATCAACACACATCGAGGATTGTTTCAGTTCAACCGGCTACCTTTTGGTGTAAAGTCAGCACCTGCGATTTTCCAACAAATAATGGATTCCATGTTGACGGGTTTAACAGGAGTTGCAGCTTACCTTGATGATATTATCATATCAGCACCCAATCATGATGAACTATCAGATCGTATAGATTCTGTGCTCGAACGAATTCAACAGTATGGTTTCCGTTTACGGGCAGACAAATGCGAATTTTTTTCTAGAATCTATAAAATATCTTGGTTTCATTTTTGATCAAAATGGTCGACACCCTGATCCAGAAAATATTCAAGCCATAAAAATCATGCCCCCACCAACGGATCTATCCACGCTACGATCATTCCTGGGACTTATCAGTCATTACAGTTCATTTGTTCCAGACATGCATCGTGTTCGTCATCCTTTAAATCATCTTTTAAAAAAGGACGTGAAATGGAATTGGTCAGCTGAATGTCAATCATCTTTCGAAAAAGTTAAGTCAATGCTCACTTCTGATTTGCTTCTTACGCACTATGATCCGAACATGGACATAACTGTTGTTTCTGACGCATCTAATTACGGTATCGGAGCTGTCATTTCTCACATATTTCCTGATGGTAAAGAAAAAGCAATCGCACATGCAGCCAGATCTCTGTCCACCACAGAGCGTAATTACGGTCAGATCGAAAAAGAAGCTTTAGCAATAGTCTTCGCAATCAAAAAGTTTCATAAAATGCTGTATGGACGTCATTTCACGCTCATAACTGATCACAAGCCACTCATCAGTATATTTGGTTCAAAGAAAGGTATTCCTGTTTATACAGCAAATCGTTTACAGCGTTGGGCTACCATGCTCTTAGGTTACAACTTTACCATAAAATATCAATCTACTGATGCTATTGGTCAAGCAGATGCATTATCCAGACTAATGGATTCGCAGCGCCAGCAACCTGAGGATACCGTCATCGCGTCAATAACCGTTGAACCTGACATCAGTAATGTTTTTACTAATATTATTCGTGCGTTACCAATAACCTCTGATATGATACGTGAGGCTACTGCTCACGATACCGTCCTTCAGAAGGTCCTACATTTCAACCGCACCCAATGGCCCCGTACATGTGACGAAAATCTTCAACCGTTCTTTCGGCGCCGTGGGTCTCTATCAGAAAACGCAGGATGCCTGTTGTTCGCAGAACGTGTGGTTGTGCCATCAACACTACAAAAGGATGTTCTCAAACAGTTTCACTTTGGTCATCCTGGCATTAGCCATATGAAAGCGTTGGCACGAAGTTATGTATATTGGCCTAATATGGATAAACAGCTAGAGGGTCTCGTAAAAACATGTTCTAACTGTCAATTGGCGGCGAAGACCCCTAGAAAAACCGAGTTATTTTCATGGCCCACACCAGAATCACCATGGTCCAGGGTTCATATTGATTTTGCTGGTCCGATTAACAATCAAAATTATTTGATCCTAGTCGACGCATTCAGCAAATGGCCCGAAGTGTTTCACATGGTTCGAGTCACTTCAAGTGCAACGATTACTAAACTGCAGCAGGTATTCAGCCGATTTGGTGTCCCAGATACTCTTGTTTCCGACAACGGAACAGCTTTCACTTCGGCGGAGTTTGCATCATTCTGTCAACAAAACAGTATTGAGCATAAACGCACGCCTCCGTTTCACCCACAATCCAACGGACAAGTAGAAAGATTTGTGGATACATTCAAGAGAGCACTCTTGAAACTCAGAGGGGAAGGAACCACGTCAGACATCATTGAAAGGTTCTTGCTCAGTTACCGAGCCACGCCGAATCCCAATGTACCTAACAGTGTATCCCCGGCAGAGGCACTCATGAATCGAAAGATTCGATTACCATTGGACATCATCCGTCCATCGTTTTCTAATGAGATGCCTAGAAACCGACGCATGGAAAACCAGTTCAACCATCACCATGGAGCCGTCAGTCGGTTCTATAAGCCAGGTGCATCCGTACTGGCAAAAGACTATCGAAGTGGTGGTGAAACATGGACACACGGACAAATTGTTCGCCGCGTGGGACACGTGATCTATGAAGTTGATGTACAATCTTCCATCTGGATCCGTCATGCAAATCAGCTGCGCCCATCTTCTTTGCCCGAGATTGTAAACCACGATCCTGGTATTCCACTGGACATCTTGCTAGACACATTTGAACTACCTGAGAGGTTGACCATATCCTCGCCAGAAAAACGAGATGTTCAAACTAACTGTACACCAAGAAGATGGACCGACCGTGTTCGAAAGAAAGTCAAACCTTTGCAGCTGAACCCACGTAAACAGTCCTATCGTTGAAGACTTCCTGGGGGAGGTGTTAGGAGGGTCACCTCCAAACGAATTATACTTATCATTGTGTTTACTTTACACTAACAATTCTTCTCCCTATTTTTAGCCTACCCTTCAATTGGACTGTGGTGCTCTTTGTCCCACCTTGTATCAATAGAACTTTCATCCAGAACTTCTCTGCTCAATTGTCTGATTGAGATACAGTTTAATCCTAGAAACCCGGGATTATAACAATACCCATGTAGGCCGGCGTCCAGTATGAGATCACCATGTATGAAATCACAAGCCTGGTCCAAGGCAAAATGCCGCAGTCATACTTACTTTACTTTTACTTTGTGCGACTATCTCCTCCTGGAGGATGAGTCGGCTTCAAGAAGATTCTTGGGAATTTGGGTAGAAAGCGGCGTCCCCAGCACCACTCGGCGTTTGTTCGGGAGAAAACCCCGAGGAAAAACCTGGAACAGAATCTGGTAGACAACCTCTTTCTGGCAACTTCCTGCTACCTTGCAGGTCGCACTTGGTTGTGCAAAGGCTAGATAAGCTGGCACAGTCATAGACTGTATGTGAGACTGTCAGGCTGCCCTGGTCTAAAAATATATGAGTTTGAAAATAGAAATGGTAGTGAGACTACAGCGCGTTTACGCATGCAGCTCAATAACGGTGGCAAATCAATTTAGCACGGCGTTCGTTGCGCAGCACAGAAGTACTGCGCGACTACACACCCGGGGAAAGATCTCCATGCGCTTGCGACGTATATCTACGGTCGACGTCATCAAAGGAGGCTAACAACAATATGAACGCCATATTAAGTTGAGTTAAATCACTTAAATCAGCAGTAACCGAAATATGCTAAAATTCCATTAACGTTATCCTATTATCTTTCGGTCTAGTCCAGGATAAGTTGAAAGTAGCCATGCTCGCATGTAGCTTTTCAGATGGCGAACTACTTTGCCTGGGTATGTGCTTGTAATGTGCGTATTGAATAAACATAAGCAGATATAATCTCTAACCAATATCACCGCTTCGGTTCCATCAAATGCAATAGACAAAACGATGGTCACGACACGTTATTCAAAATGACGAATAATATTTATTGCAGTGTCGAGGAACTTACTGATAACAACATCGAATTCTTGAAGGCTTTAAATTCATCTTCCTTTAAAATTACATGGTCTAATGGAACATCCTTGGTGAAAGGATAGTGAATCAGAGGAATGCTGGTAATGCGAGGATAAGAGAAAAAACGCTTACCAGAGAATCACTACAATAATGCATACACAAACAATAACCTGAACAGGGTGCGTTGCACAGAAAAGACCGTGATTATAGTAGATTTTCGCAATTTTGCACTTCACTTGTTCAACTAAAAACGCTATAACAATGAATAATCGGTACTTACTCAGCCCCATTTCTAGTAACTTAAGAGAGAATCTTGAAATAGATATCGTGAGGATCCATCGTTTTTACAAATTATTTGCTGAAAATAATAAAACGATTAAATCAAATTTGAGTGTGCTGCATAACGAAGCAAAGCAGAAAACTGACACTAATTATTTTCTGTATCTGTTCTTTTAAAGTTAATCCACAATCGAATATTTAAATAATTTCGAAACAACAAAAATAATTTCAAATTTTATTGGCTGTCACGCAAGATAACCTGGTTGCCTTAATTGTTGTATATACCACATCGGATAAGGTTAAACAAACCAAGCGAGAGAATGATACACAAAAAATCCCCTCCCGTGGAATCGAGATTTTCCTTCATAAAGCTCATTACCAGCATGCATATAAACTTAATTTTACTTTTGTGCAGCTGACTCAATGGGTGGATTAGCCGGCTTCATTGGTGTCTCGAATCACGCCAGCCCCACGCGCGTTGATCAGAGGCGAGATCGTTGCAGATAGTGATCCAGTCGCGTTCCTAACTTCGAACGCCGTAGATGGTAAGCAGTCCCAGGGCGTCTACGTTCAACTTTACAGTTGACAGCCAGGTCTTCACTTGACCGCCGGTCACCGACGCCAGGTACGAATGGGTTTGGGGTCGAGGATGAGTTTCGTGTGCGCTGAGTCTGTCTTTCGGTGGACGTGGCCAAACCACTGTAGTCTTCGCCGTTGGATGTGAACGGAAAGCGGAGGTAATCCGTTGCATTGCGCTCGAACGGCAGCGTTGGATACTCGGTCAGTATATCGGATGCCCAAAATTATCCTAAGGCACCAACGGTCGAACACTTATAAAGATCACACATCTTGTGACCTCAGCAGTGACGTCTCATATCCATAAAGAAGTACAGGGCGGATCATTGCTTGATAAAACTGTATTTTAGTCTTGAGGCTGATCCCGGACCTACGTCAAAGGGTGCATTTTAGCTGTAGAAATGCAATACGCGCACGATCAACCCTTAACTTCACTTTATCTTTTACCTGAGCGTTAAGCAACATACTGAACCGATGTATTTGAAGACCGGAACATACTGGATCGGACTGCCCTGGACGTTCAATTGCTAGACTCCTGGTGTAACCGCATAAGAAAACATCTTGGTTTTTGCTGCGTTTATTTCGAGGCCGACTTTTGCAGCACAGCAACTAATCTGGTTTAAAAGCGTTTGCATTATTTCAACCTTTTCGCCCAAAACAACTACATCATCTACGTAATCGAGATCCGTGATCCAAAGATCCGTTGATACCAAGTGCGACCTGCAAAGCAGCAGGAGTTGTCGGAAAGAGTTGCTGCGCACAAACTAACCGCCTACGGGACTCTACTCCGGATTTTTCCTCAGGGTTTTCTCCCGAAGCCTTTCCCGCGATCGAGGATCCCGAAATGTATGTATGTATGTATGAAAGCACAAGCCTGATCCAGGCAAAGTGCCGTACAGTCAGAGACTGCACGTGGGCTAAGATACTGTCAGGTTGCCCGGCCTAGACAGATATGAAGGGGGAAATAGAAATAGAAATGATAGTGAGACTCCAGCGTTTTCAGCATGCAGCTCACAACCGTTAGCCAATCAATTTAGCACGATGTTAGCCGTACAGCACAGAAATGCTGCACGATTGCACATCCGTGCAAGGGATGCCGAAAGGCAGCGGTTTAAAATCAGGGTTTTACTTGCCCTAGATGGACTGCCCTTCCGGGCTAACGAGCTCCAACTGCCCGAAGTAAACTGGTTTCCAGGCGGGAGTCACTCGACATCGCCCCTTATTCTGTTAGTAGAAGCAGTTCCGCCGGGCTCGGGGAGCCACTCGTGCAGGCCAGGAACTGGACTTGGTCGTCAGTCTATTTGAGAGCCGCGCTTTGTTGGAGCATTTTATAGACAGTGGGAGCTTATCCCCTCTGCCACCCCCAGGCTATGAAAACCTCTGACTCTCGTAGAGTGGTAATAGGCTTTAATTAGGCTAACGAGTTTCAAGGGGACCCCAGCCGATAGCATAATTGTTAGGTGTGGTCACCTCCAACGAATTATACTTATCATTGTGTTTACTTTACACTAACAATCCTTCTCCCTATTTTAGCCTACCCTTCAATTGGACTGTGGTGCTCTTTGTCCCACCTTGTATCAATAGAACTTTCATCCAGAACCTCTCTGCTCAATTGTCTGTTTGAGATACAGTTTAATCCTAGAACTCGGGATTATAACATTGGCGACGGGATTATAACATTGGCGACGGGAATTTACAACGAATCCAATCATGTCATTTTCATCAGAGGATTTGAAAGCGATTCTTGATCATCAACACAAACAATTCGAACAAACACAAATGCGTTTGATTCAATCGCTAACACAATGTCTCAACCTTCAGTCTTCAACTCTGTCCCAGAGTTCCAATTCACCAGCATTTATGGAATCGCCTGCTTCTATAATTTCAGAATTCAATTACGATCCTGCATCCGGTCTTACTTTCGATTCATGGTACAACCGATGGAAAGATACATTTCTGATTGAATTTTCCTGTCAAGATTATGCGTGGAAATCCCGCCTTCCTGTTCGCAAACTTGGAACGATCGAACACGATCGTTTCACAAATTTCATTCTGCCCAAGCAACCGAAAGATCTTTGTTTTTCTGAAACGGTAGAGCAATTACGGGAAATTTTCGGAGATCAATCCTCCTTATTTAACACCCGTTACAATTGTTTGAAGCTATCGAAACGAGATGGTGATGATTACGTTACGTTTGCCGGCATCGTTAATCGTGAGTGCGAAAAATTCCAGCTACAGACCCTCACGGAAGATCAATTTAAATGTCTTATTTTCATCGCTGGTCTCCAGCCACCACAAGAAGCCGACATACGTACTAGATTACTTTCTAAACTCGAACACGAGAAAGAAGTATTTGTGCGTTCACTCACCACTGAATGCCAAAGACTGATTAACCTCAAACACGACACAGCTCTCATCCAGCGGACATCGCTGCCGACTTCATCTGTCACCGTACATGCCTTAGCAAAACAGACAGTAGCATCTGTCAAAAA
>JACCGJ010006237.1:0-21616 GCA_013407085.1 Atriophallophorus winterbourni
GAACGGATGCATGGCAAATTAGTCTTTAATAACTTGAAATACATTCACCTTCTTTACTATAAAAACATATTCAAGCAGTTTCCGGACGATCATGATCTAGTAATTTGAGGTATGAGAATTCTAAGTGATTATTTCCATCTAGAATTATCGAATCATCTCTAATTTTCTAGATTTGACTTTTTTAATATATTAACGAAGGATCCAAAATTATCCATCAAAGCGTTGAAATACTTCAAAAGCCTAGATTATTAAATTATGGTATATTTACGTGGAGGCTGAAATATTTTATAAATTTATGTGGCCTTTAACCGGTATCTACAATTTGCTCAGCGATATTCAAGATATGAAGATGAAATTTTACCGAATCCACAATAATGGAGATTGATGATTGCTTTCATAATTTCGAATAATGTCAGTGGTATATGTCGAGAGAAAAATAAAGAAGAATTGAACAGACTTCATAGAAATATGTATTTTTGTACAATCAATAATATAAAGCGTATCTTGATCAAGTTTTCTGTAGATAACTTCGGCAAATCCCACGAAGTATAACATGAAATATTTATTGAGCATTTAATATTTAGGATGGCTCAAAAAAATAAACGAATCGCAGCTGTTTGATCAGCATTCGCTTTACTCGAATAGATACATACTTTTTAGATTGGAAAGATAGTAAACAATCGGGAAAATTATTCAAAGTTATTGTTAATTATCATTTTCTGGCCAATTTTATTGCACAAATAATTGCTGATGGTAAAATCGAACAAACCGATATGCTAAATATTTTTTGGTAAAACTTGAAAACATCCAGAAAGGAGTTGTTGGAAAAATGTTTAATGGAAATTGTCAGATACAAAATTCGGCTATGAAACGAAAAATTGAAAAAGCACTTATCACTTTGATTTACAGAGATGTCCAACGCGCGAAGCAAATAATAACAGACTGGTATTAATCAAGTTTTGATAAATTAAATGATTTCCGTATGTATAACCCAGGGAATTGACCATTAAAATAGTGATTCAAAATAAAACATGATTTGAATATATTGAATATTCCTGCGAACAGCTGCATGGAATCAAGTTACTTCGAATATGACGGGGAAACCTAAAGATCAATTCCACTGCCATACCATGATGCTATGCGATGAATAAATAGAATGCCTCGTGTGATAAATTAAAATAATAATGGCCACGTAGCTACTTAAGAGATCGGGAGTAGTTTTGAATACTAAAACGAATACATTCAAGAACATAGAACTCAGGGATATTCAAGTAAACCTTACAAAAACGTTTAAAATTGAGCAGTTCTTGGAAATGAAAAGAAAATTTTCAATGCGACACTGTTATCGAAATCTGAAAAAAGCAGATCACTTGGATTTACGAATACATGACAAGGATTGTAATGGTTGCACCTGGTGCAAATACCGAGATATTAGCGCACAGTTTTACTTGGCCATTAAAACTTCGTGAATAAACACATTAAAAATGCCAGCGTGCTTTCTAAAGCTGATATTCAGATGTAGACTTGATGATGATGTGGACTTCAAAGTCATTTGCTCTATGATGTGCCGAACTAAGAATATCGAGCTTTGCGCACCCCGCCACTTTGGTACGAAGATGTTTGCAACAAGAAATTAAAGCACATGAATTTGATACTTCAGGTTGGGAATATTTTGATCTTCCCGCTGAATATGATAACACTGTTTAGAGCGTCATTTTTATTTTGGCGAATAGCATATACTGCTCTCGAAACCAGAATAAATTTTCCGCCGTCAGCATGCAAATATTACTGATCGGGTGAGAATGGCCTATATCTGTGCGCGCGGTGGAAGTGAATCACCCTCATGAATCGGGCCAATCGGGCATTGAAAACGCTACAGATAATGCAGTTTTGATGCTAAACACAATGTGAGAGGCATTATTCATTAAATGTAACCAGATATTTATCTAATTTTGTTATAGACTCACTCCTGGCCTTAATTGTTTGACACATCAATCGAGCAGACTTTCAGGGAAATTCATACTAGAATCGAAGAACACCGAAAGCGTGTCCGAAGACAGCCCCAGGATGCGAGGGAATATCAATCCCTCATTTGTGATTCCGCCTAGGCGGAGCACATTTTAGGTACGGCCACAGCGTTTATCTAGACATTGAGGAAATATTGAGACTCGCTATTAAACCGTATAGCGAACGCCTACTTACGGAGGAGGTCGAAATTGCCAAGGCCGACGGGCGGTCAATAAGATGGATGGGGCATAGACTCCGAAAACTGGCGCTCGGGACCGATGCCAATGAAAATGCTTATTATTCACCTTATACCTACTTGTTAATTTAATTTTTGTTCTTCTTCAAAAATAGCTTAAGCTTAGCCCCATTAGTTGTGTTTTTGCGCATGTGGGCCGCTGTGTCAACTGACCTTGACCGTGTTTACTTGTATTAGAATGATATGGATAGACACTAGTAAGAAAGTCGATCACTGATCCTGGTCATTTCCACAACACGGTAGGCGTACTATAGGCTGTTTAGCGGTAAGGTCAAATAAGTGGTGGGGAGTTCAATACTACTTAATCATGTTCCCTGTCCTGACTATCACCCTCGGGTAAAGTAGTAGTTTTAAAATGTCTATTGATTTAAATAAATTGGAATTGCATTTCCCGAGATGATCGAATTTGGTACGTGATTCCAATTAATTTATTTCACTTATTAGGTTCACTCTCTATATTCATTTCAACGAAATTACAATCTTCATTTTCATCTGTTTTGATCATCCTTCGTAGGAGAGTATTGTTGTAATTAGTCTATCTTATTTTCATTCAATGTAGTGCAAATTCAGCTATAGATAGAACACAATTTTCGGTTCTTCTATAGCTAACAATTACGCTTATAAAGATGAAGAGATGCAATGTATATTATTATACGAAACTAGTTCTAATAGCACTAAAAATTTAGAACCCTTCACCACCTGATGACCATTGCATGTGTAAAACATACCGATTACATCAACGATCGTATTGGATCACTGCTGAAGTCATCCAATGCCAAAGAATCCGTTGAATGATATAATACTGGATAATATAATACGCATCTCGATCAAAGTGGAGCTCGTGCTCTGAATTCTTAACCCAGCGAAATCCCCAGGTCCAGATAACATACAACCACTTATCCCGGATAATTTAGCCCAGACACGTTCTCTGATTATTTATATGTTTTATTTATTGAGCCACTTTCAATTGAAGTTTTCCTCACCCAATGGGAGGAATCTATTGTGAAAGATTTTCGCAATCAATCTATCTTTCAATTCGAGCAATCTAAATCAGACAATAACGAATGTCACTTTTTTGGAGCGAAGCGAAGTGCGAAGCGAATTTTCGAAGTGCCCTAACTGCCCTTCGCGATAGCGAATAGTATCAAAGCAAAGCACTTCGCAATGGCGAAGCGAAGCCAATATTCGCACTTCGCCATAACGAATATTAGCGAATAATCTTCGCTCAACTTCGATGTAACCCAAAAACTTCGTTTTCGACAAAAAACCTTGCTTTAATTTGCTATAATTCGCTAATATTCGTTTAAATTCGCCTTTCTTCGCTGAAATAAAACGAATTCCGAAATAAATTATTTTTTGACCATGAAAGAACTTTTATTTGACAAGAGAGTAGTTTTTCATGAGCTTTGGAATTGTAAATATAAAAAACCGTGTTTTCTCAAAGGAAATTAGGCTCTTCCTCTGACTCGGTCTCTGAGACCGGGGTTCTGGACCTGGACCTGGTGCCGGAACTGGCCCGGCTGCCTCCAGTCAGAGGGGAGTAGGCCCCCGCCGTGAGCTCCTGGGTGTCGACAAACTCGACATCCTCAAGGTTGGCCTCAGGGTCATCCTGGTCTTTGAGCTGCTGCTGAGTATGAGTGCTGTTACCTTCGCCATTGGTGAACTCCTGGATGCGGAACTTCATCCTCTTCATGTAGGGGAGCACTCTCTCGTAATTGTCATGAATGTAGACGAGCTCCTGTACCCTCTTGTTGTTCAGAAGGCTTCGGGTGGGCTTGGTCACGAGTCCAGCTTCCGAGAAGACCCTCTCTGATGAGGCCGAGGTTGCCGGGATGGCGTAGACCATCCTAAAAGAAAATGAGACAGGTTTAGTATTTTGTATTAGGTTCCATTGGGTACAAAATTTAAACTACTATTTCGAAGTATAGCAATACTATATCAAAGTATAGCAATACTACATCTAAGAATAGAAAATAATATATCGAAGTATAGCGAATAATATCGAAGTATGGCGAAGTTTAGCGAATATTAGAGCGAAGAATGGCGAATAACGAGAATAAATTATAATCCAACGGAAAATAAGTGACCTTTAACTTTGAAACAACTTACTGGGCGACTTTGGCGAGTAGAGGGAGCTTCTTGGCCTTCATCTTCCAGTACTGGAGCACGTCGATGTCCTCCTTTTCCAGGGGAGACGCCATCCATTCATTCATCTCCTTGACATGGGAAGGAACTGGGGCTGGTTGAGACTGGGACTGGGACTGGTCGACGCTGCCAAAGGCCAATTCTGGATCAAGATCAAGGTCATGGTGCTCTCGGAGAAAACCTTCAAGATCTTGGCAAGCGGGTTCTGGCATCTGAATGGATGGTGGGGCGGCTGGGGCCAAGTTGGCCAAGAGCAACTTGATGCTCTGCTCGCACTCGTACAAGAGGTGACCATGAGACCTGGTCCTGAGGTACACGGCCTTCTGAGTAGGGTTCAGGTAGTGCGCAATCTGGTAGAGGTCCACGTTCCTGCCCAGCTCGGGAACTCTGATTTTGATCTCATCCTGGAACTTCTTGATGAATGCCTTGGTGGCAGCCTTAAATTCGGCGAACAGCTTGATCCTGGAGGCGGACATCATGGCAATCTTAGCCATGTCCGGAATGACATGCTGCAATGTGGGCGTCTCATCTACCTGGAGACGTTTGCTGACCTCCTTGATCTGCTCGAGGGGCCAGAGGATGTCTTCCAGGTCCTGAAACTGCAGCTTGTTTGGAATGAGGGCCGCAAAGTCTGAAGGGGTGTTGAAGACATCATTCTTCAGCGACAACAGGACCGCCTTGTTCCGGACGATGGATGTGATGGTCATACACATTGAAGACCAGCGGATTTTGCTGTACTGAACGATCTTGATGAAGGGAACTGTAAAGGAATGACTTCTGAACTTCGAAGTTATAGCAAATAATAACGAAGCTTCGCTAATAATATGGTGAAGCTTTGCAAATATAGCGAAGTATAACGAATAACATAGCAAATTATATAGCGAATTATATCGAATAGTATCGAAGTTAACCGAATATTGCGCTCACTCACCTTCCAAGTCAGCTGCCTTCTTGAGGGTCGGGCTCCTCTTGGACTTCTGGGCCGAGGCCGAGTCTTTGTCCTTGTCCGACTTGTGGTGCGTCTTCGGGGGGCTCATGATGAGACTATGATAAGACAATTAAATTTTCATCCTATTTATAGTCCTCCAACCACGCACGCAAAAGAAACAAACGCCCAGGCAAGGCGGCAAACACCCACGCCCTTCGCATCTGGCCACACACCTACGAGAATACATTTAAAATATTAAAGTACAAAAAAGTACAACCCTTTGTCTACTGACCGTAACTCTAGTTACCACCTCAAATGTTAGCTTATTACAATTAAACAAGCAGTCGGTTGCTAAGTCGCTTACGTCGGTACTTTCAGTCACCATCGGAGTGCACTTGTCTGGCCTTTGTCTATCAACAAGTCAACAAGTGTCAACATCAAAAACAATTTCCGGGTTAAAATATTAAAGTACAAAAATGAACACTCTTCGCTTTTAGCGAAGACTTCGCTAATATTCGTTTACGGCGAAGTTTGAACTTGCACTTCGTTTTAAGCGAAGAGAAGTATAACGAATTTTTAGCGAAGTTTATTTTTGCCCTTCGCCATGGCGATAGCGAAACGAATATTCAACAATATTCGCTTCGCTTCGCAACTTCGCTTCGCTTTAAATCCCAAAGCGAAGTATTCGTTATTGTCTGGTTTACATTGGGCAAACGTCTAGAGAACTCTGCACTAGGTTAAACGAACATAGGAAACGAGTGGGAAAGCGACCCCGCAATCCCAGTGAATATCAATCACTGATTCGGGATTCGGCCCTAGCTCAACACGTGCTAGACACTGGACACAGCGTAGATCTTGATAACGTGAAAGTGATAAGACGGGGTGTGAAATCTTATAGGGAAAGACTTCACGCCGAGGCTGTTGAAATAACAAAGGCTGGGGCGAATGCGGTGAACAATGTGGATGGGGCGGATATCTCAACAATCTGGCGTTCGGTTTTGCAGCGGATTAGGATTAACGAACATCACTCTTAATACGCACATGATTACGTAAGCAGTGTGTCGTCATACGCTGACCTGAACAATTAATAAACAATTAGGGATGAACACAGCAATTAGGTGTGATCAATTATCTTGATCTCCCCTGTGTAGCTTAGTGTACTCAGGATTGGTCAAGAGAATTCCATTTATACCTGAACACTGTTCGTATCGACACCCTTGGTCTGACGGAGCTTCTGTTTTCAGAAGCGAAACGTTACCAAAAACTTACTATAACCGATTCATTGCAAACTCTATTTTCATGATTATGGACTCCCGATCGGTCTCGAATATATTCAAATACTTTACTATGAGATATAATTGCAATGAAAAATCGACTTTCGGAACGGCAAATTTCTGTTTTGCAGAAACAAATAGAGGTATAATGATAAACGATGTATTATCAACGAGACCCAAGCAGTTATCAATTAGTTCATGACATAGAAGATCGCTAGCGACCTACAAGCTTGGATTATTGGAATTGTTAGCGCTTTTCGTGCCTTGAATTTTGGTGTAAAACGTTCACAATGATGCATACTTAATAGATAATATTCTGCAACTAGGATACTAATAACGAAAGAATCAAAAAATGAATGCTGCATGGGGGAACAGAGCACCATCGTCAAACCAAAGGTCATATTCATCGAGAAGCAAAAGAAAAGCTGAACTTCCATTGAGATGAGAATGAGTTTAATCGAAAAAATGTGAATATCTTTCATAAATGGGCGTATGGATGTCTGAATGATATTATATATCCTGCGGTCGGTTCGTGTTCTTCATGGTGGACTAGCCCATCGTCTGAGTGAACTAATCCGGGAATATCTCGAATCGTACGCGGCGTTGACGAAAAGAACTTTCAAGCAAATTGAGTCAGTTTTGCTGAAGTAGAACATGACGCAACTGTGGTCGATGACGCATCTGTAAATCAATCGAAAAATTACTTCACTAACCATAATAATTGGTGAGATTTTGGAAAATGGTTAACAATGGTTACCAGTTTCATTCAAATCTAGTAATTTCACTCGACGCTATTAATCTTCATTTATCCATATTTGATTTTCGGAAATTTACGTAGGTTTTCTGTTTCATTAAAACACAAATATTCATTTAAATGATTTCCTAATGTGTGATGCCATCAGCTATTTATTTCATAATTCCACAAAAGTAAAAGAGTGAATATATATATATATATATATATATTGACGTCATTTGACATCGATTCATCGTGGCCGTGCGGTTGGATTAATTTTGACCTCCGATATTTTTGGATATAACTTTCTTGGTTTTCATCCGATCGGTTTGATTTTTGGATATCTATCTTAAAGCTTGCTACGTCGGATCTATTCATACAAGAATCATCCATCTGCGACGTGTCGTTCTTTGTGTACGTCAACCTTGGATTTTTCTACAGTTTGTTCGTTTATTGGAATCGCTTTTGTGTTTCTGCTGTTCGATTACCCCATTTGTGTTTATCACTGCCGGGAACTACTCGGAGAAATACACAACGTGATATCAAATTCACGCCAAATATCTCAAAGGAAATTTGGCAAATTAGCAGCTAAATCGAGTGACGAAATTTTCCGACAACCCGTCATTTTCCGTCAACTCCGCTCAATACCACACAAACCAACCGCAGCCGTATCGATTTTTGTGCTCTGATTTGTACTTTTGGTTGACCTCGTTAACATGAAACAATCTGATGTTCGCGAAACGTGCGTCGTCTGCATGAAATTCGTCAG
Source organism: Atriophallophorus winterbourni (assembly GCA_013407085.1). Classification (NCBI taxonomy): domain Eukaryota; kingdom Metazoa; phylum Platyhelminthes; class Trematoda; order Plagiorchiida; family Microphallidae; genus Atriophallophorus; species Atriophallophorus winterbourni. The sequence goes on from JACCGJ010006237.1 coordinate 8,113, forward strand.
TGGTAAGGTCAAATCTGTCACGTGTCAAAACTGTTCCCACAAATGCCACGCAAAATGCGACAAGTCATTGACCTCGGATGCGCTATCGATCCTGATGGATGAAAACATGCCTGGTGTATGCTATGTGTGCAAAAGTTGTCGAGCTAAACCAAACGCAGATTTAACTGCTCGAACAAGTGTTGCGCAAAGCAACCTGGATGATCGGATGCTGAGCTTAGAGGTTATCATACAAACGTTGAAGACATCGGTAGAGACTCAAAATTCTCATTTTGCCAGTATGTTTTTCAATAAATCGGAAACCACTGACGGTAATACCAGTCAGATAAACGTTAAATCTTCGATCTTTCAACACGAATGTTCAGCTGTTGAAACTGTGCCGGAGTGTCTTGAGGAGCGTCCTTTTTATCAAAAGGCCACCTTTACAAATGCGACTGTTAAAGGCCTGTCTGCCCAAAACATCCCTGGTTCGCAAAAAGATACGAAGCCAAAGCCACCTGCTCACCCGAAGGATCAGCGAAAACCCTTAGGTTCAAAACCAAAAGTCATCGTGCAAAACACTCCCAAAGTGGACACTATAGGTATTCAATCTAAGGTATTTGAAACGTCCAGCAACCAGCGAAAGCGCAGAACACAGAGTGTACATTCAGTCCATGGACTAAGTGTGATTTGCACCAACGTAAAGGAAACGGGTGCCACCTTACTAGGGGACAGGCTGAAGCACGATAAAGAAGAATGGAAAAGGTTGTGCAACAACATGGACTTGGAGCCAGTTGAACATCTATCATTGATACGACTAAGCCGTAAACCTACTTCTTCAAATCTGGACCAGCCAAGATTGCTTAGAATCACGGTTCGCTCTGAAAGGGATCTAGAAAACATCTTACTATCCGCATTTCTTCTGCGTAAGGAGCATTCAGAGACCACTGCAAGGATCTTTGCTGATGTGCCCTGGTGGGAAAGGGCCCGAAAGGACCAGCAACAAAACCAAACGAAACAGAGGGATGATCGAAGTATAATCCTTTTGGGAGTTCCAGAAGCTGATGAAGCAACTGATAAAGCGGTGCAGCGCAAACACGATCAGTTACAATGGAGATTCCTCAGTGATATACTTGGTTTGCATGATGTAGCTGTGACGGACACGTTCCGCATACCCAAATCTACGAATTATAAGGGCATCGGTCCTAAGCCCCTTAAAATAACGTTCTTGCGTAATGATATGTTGAACACGGTCAAAACTCGTTGGGAAAATGGCCGCAGAATAATCCCGCGAGAAATTAGACTAGGTGCATCGAAACACCATATTGGAAAGATAGATGCACCACTAAGTTCAATAGAAACACTACCAAGTCAATCAGTTGTTGACGTGTCAGAATCAATTTCAGCCGATACGATAGATCACTGTGTTCCAACAGTACAACCCCAAAACGATCAAGCATCCCTGCAAGCAAAAAACTTTCAGTTGCCGACTCTGGAAGAGTCGGCCTAACATATATTCTGCACTCCACTAGCCTTCTTCCCCACACCCCATCCTTGTTGAGAAAAACAACTATGAAATGCATCTACACCAACGCACAATGTCTCGGAAACAAAATCGGTGAACTGCGTGCAGTTTTTTTGAGATGTTCACCAGACATAATCGCCGTAACGGAAACGTGGCTGCAGACTCAGCAAACAAATAGTGAACTTGAATTACCAGGAATGTCACTTATTCGTCATGACCGTGAAACCAGAGGAGGAGGAGTAGCTTTGTATTATAGCCAAAAACTTCTGTGCCGTGAGATTACGGATCCCGACATCGTGTTACTGGATACACTCTGGTGCTCAATCCGACTAGCTAACGGTGAAGACTGTGTTTTGGGAGTAGTATATCGCCCACCGTCTGCACAGGAAACTTACAATCTGGCCCTACTGGATAAAATTCGCATGGTTACTTCCAGATACACTTGTGGATTTTTGATTATGGGTGACTTCAATTTACCGAATCTGCAGAGCAGCACCATTTACCCAGAACACTCCCTCGAGCGCGCATTCAGTGAGTTGTTTGACGATATTCCTCTTTATAACCACATTACATGTAATACCCGATACCGCGGAAACGACTTACCCTCACTCTTAGATCTCGTTCTGACAAGCAATGAACATGACATTGATAACGTTGCTTACGAAAGTCCACTGGGACTAAGTGATCACGTCGTCATCCAGTTTGACTATCTGTTTGAAGCTGTAAGAACAAATGATGCCCGTAAAAGAGTTAGGCGGATCAACACTATGGCGTTGAGTGATGCTCTGAAAAACACGTTTAACTGCCAACCGGAAACCAGCAACGTACATGACTTTTGGATATGGCTAATATCTAATCTCAAAAGCTCAATCGAAGTGAGCTCCGAATTTGTCCTCAGGAACTCAAGAAAAAACTTTGAATTTAAATTAAGAAGCCGAACTCGTAAGTGGTTAACGGTACGAAACATTGCTTGGCGACACCATCGGCAAAACCCATCATCCGAGACCTGGGAAACATTCCGTTTACTGCGGAACAAAGTAAACAAATTTGTCATCCAAGACAAGTTGTGCTTCCAAGAAGTGATATCAAGCATGATGGAGCGAAACCCCAAAATACTATATCGTATGGTTAACGATCAAGCTAAGGTGAAACCTGGAGTAGCGTCCGTGAACACATCAGCTGGACCAACAACAACTGCAGCAGAAACTGCTGATGCTTTAGCCACGTTTTATTCATCGGTATTCAACCCGATACAACATGCAATAAACAGCCCAAATCCAACACTCTCAAACACGGTCGCCCTAAGTGAAATAAGTGTCACTGAGAAACGTGTCCTCCAAGGTTTATTTAATCTTAAAACCGGAAAGTCTCCTGGGGCCGACGGAATAACACCGAAAATATTGAAACAATTTGCGAGTTTGGTATACAAACCACTCACTTATCTGTTCGAGCAAACACTGGCAAGTGGGGTGATTCCTACAGATTGGAAACGAGGAATAATTTCTCCAATTTACAAAGGTGGAAATCGCTCCGATGTTTCCAATTACCGACCCGTTACTCTGTTACCAGTGATTTCAAAATTACTTGAGCGACTCATTGTTGACGATCTAATGAAACACTTCGAGAATAATCAGTTGCTTTCGAGGAACCAGCATGGATTCAGACGAAATTATTCCTGTTTGTCTAATTTACTGGTAACGCTAGATGATTGGACAAAATCGGTAGATAAAGGACAAGCAATACACGCGTGCTACTTGGATATTTCAAAAGCATTCGATCGTGTTGACCATTCCCTACTACTGCAGAAGCTTGAAAGGCTTGGTATCACTGGAAAGTTGCTGAATTGGCTAAATGACTACCTAACAAACCGCACTAACCAGGTACGTGTTGATGGTGCATTATCCAAACCAATTGCAGCAACTAGCGGAGTTCCCCAAGGCTCAGTCCTTGGTCCGATCCTCTTTCTGGTTTATGTCAATGAAATACCGGAAATTGTTCGATGTAACATTTCGTTATTTGCGGACGACATAAAGATTTGGCGCAGCATTCGTAGTCCGGAAGACTGTCTGCTATTACAAAAGGATCTTGATACGCTTCACAGCTGGTCGTTGGAGAACAAACTGCCGTTTAACTTCAACAAATGCAGGATCATGAATGTGGGGAATCGAGTAGAGTTCACATATCACATAGGTTCGCATGTCCTTGAAAATTGCATTGAAGAAAAAGATTTGGGTGTCTGGATATGCTCCAGTGTTAAGCGTCACTTCAAACTAACAGTGCCTTTAAAAAAGCAACACGTGTTCAAATCTCTCAAACGTTATTTGGGAAATTATCGCCCAAGCTATTCCCCAGGCTGCATGAATACATACTTTAGACCAGTCCTGAATACGGTGTGCAGTCATGGTCTCCGTGGCTCCTGAGGATGTGGAACTAGGCAGCGAATCTCTCACCCGCTCAACGAAACTAGTTCTCACATCCGAAACAAAACCATATAAAGAAAAGGATAGCTCAACTGATCTGTTTGATTTTCCCCTATCGACGAATCGAGGCGACCTGATCTTACTTTACAAAAAACAATTCCATAATACCCACCCGACATCCCGTACAGTATGTTAATTCACGCGAAGGTAATACGTGGAATTACGGACCCATGAATATTGCGGGTCGTACCCCATTCCCGCCTGAACTGTAAAGGTATTTTTACTCTGTCCGTGTCTGTTTTACTTGAACAGTTTACCTTCAACCGTTGCTCACGCCACTAACTTGCATGACTTTAAAACGAAATTAGACGAATTTTTATTGCATTATTCGTTTCCAGAACACTTACATACTGTTTAATCTATGTTCTTATATTGTTTATACACTTAAATTTCAATTTTTACCATCCTATGGTTGTTGTTAAGCTTGTTGCTTTTTAGACCATTAAAAACCTTGAATTACCTTGAACACCGTGTTTCTTTATCTTGTTCAAGAGTAAATTGTGATCAACTCTGTCGAACGCTTTAGAAATGTCCAGGTAGCACGCATGAATACAGCCCCCCGCATCTACAACCCTCGTCCAATCGTTTAAGCTTGTCAGCAAATTTGTTAGACAAGAGCGATTTCTGCGAAATCCATGTTGGGCAACTGCCAAAAGTTGATTCGTTTCCAGATGTCGCACGATTTCTGCGGTTATTATTCGCTCAAAAACTTTTGATGTCGAAGACAGCAAGGTCACCGGCCTGTAATTTTTAACATAAGAACGGCAACCACCTTTGTAAATGTGTATTATTTGTCCCAGTTTCCAGTCTTGTGGCACTACGCCAGCTTGGAGCAAATTATTAAACATGCAAGATAGAGGTTCAGATAGCTGCGCATGACAGGTTTTGAGCAGCTTTGGAGTTATCTCGTCTGGTCCTGGAGATTTCTTTACGTTTAATTTTCGTATGTACTGCGCTACCACCATCGGAGTAATCAATACTTCACTCAAGGTCGGTCGGTCAAGTCGAACAATTGGTTCCTGATCAGGCTCCATGGATTTCGGCGCAAAAACTCCGGCATAAAAGTCTGCTAACAGGTCAGCGGTCTGATTTATGGATTCTGTGAAGCCGGGCGAAGTTTTCAGGGCAAAGACTCTTGGTTTAATATTTGTTCGATCGTTTACAAGTCTATACAAGAGCTTCGGATTCTGGTGCATCTGAGTAATCAATTGCGATTGGAACGCTTGTTTATCATCTCGAATTAAGCTGATAACTTTGTTTCTCAGTCGTGTAAATTGTGCCCAAGAATCAGCTGTGTTGGTAGCCTTGTGAAACTCCCACGCTACTGCCCTTTGTTTCATCCACTTTTTAGTCCTGCTTCGTAGTAAAAATTTATTTCGTTGAGACGTTTTCTTCAAAGCAAACATGGAATGTTCCTCCAATATAGATTTGAGGTGCTGTAAGAGAGATCGCCAATGACTATCCGGATCGGAGTAATCCAGTTGTGCGAAACTAGTGCTTTGTAACTCGGCACACAGAGCACGGTAGTTCACCATTCTGACGCATTTTGTCCCGTCACTATTGCGCCTAGCGCTACAAACGTACTCGAATTCTAGGACAACGTGATCGCTTCGTCCGATCGGCGGTTTATAAATGATATTCTCAACAGCTGTGGGATCTGATGTAAGTATAAGGTCCAAGGTAGACGGCTGGTCTGATCCTCTCATACGAGTAAATCCAAAAACGTGGTTATAAAGGGGTGCGTAATCCAAAACGGCTCGAAGTTCATTTTCAAGTGCCTCCGATGGATGATCATTCCGGCTATAGAGCTGGGGAAAGTTGAAATCCCCCATTATTAATATTTAAGTATTGTATCGCGTTGTTACATAGCGCAAAGCATTACCTTAAATACCCGCGTATAGGACGATACCATGTATAAGACGCAGTGGATATTTGACCCTAAAAACGATGGAAAAACTGTGTACCTATGTATAGGACGCATCCTAATTTTAGTCCTTAATTTCCATTAATTTTTATAGAAACGGTGAACTTAAGTCAATCACGGTGACCTCCATACAATCGCTATAATCATCGTGTGTGCTGATTGCTGACTCATTCATCCTGTCAGTCAGCAGATGTCTGTCTAGACTATGTAGACTATCGTGGAAAGTGCACTTCTCATTCTTGGTCGTCATGTCGAATGATTGGATGACATTTTCAAGGAAAAGTTTCTGCTCCAACAAGAGTCAAATACTACTCCATGATTGGTTGATATTACATTTTCATGATTTTGAAGATACAGTTCATTATTACCCTTCAACGACGAAAGGGAGGAAGAGCTGAACTATCATGATGATTGCATAACACAACAGGAGTGTGCTGCTTTGTTGAATGAAGACAGTGACGACGAGGATAAATATTGATAAATATTGTACCGGTTTATAAAATAAATTTTTGATATTATGATAAATGCTTAATTTTTATAATAAAAGTATCCATGGATAAGACGCACCTGGGTTTTTAGGGCAACTCATGAAGAAAAAAAAGTGCGTCCTATATGCGGGTATTTACGGTAATTTTTATAATAAATGTATCCATGGATAAGACGCACCTGGGTTTTTAGGGCAACTTATGAAGAAAAAAGTGCGTCTTATACGCGGGTATTTACGGTAATCAGTTTATTGTTTAGATCGAGAGTTGCTGTTGGAGAACGATAGATCACTCCAATAATGCATTGGTCTCCTGAAGTGAGAGTCAGAGAACATCAAAGTGTGTCAGTGATATCAAGGATCACGTCGTTCATAGCTCTACAGATAAACGATTGCTTGAAGTAGAGTGCTGCTCCTCCGCCATCGCCTAAACGGTCACGCCGGAATAGAGACATGTTGGGCAAATAGAGTTCATTATCAGACAATGAGGCATGGAACCACGTTTCTGTTACTGCAACTATGTCTGGCGCCGTTTCATTACAAATCTCGGACAATTCGAATAATTTGTTGAAAAGGCTGTTCGCGTTTGTATAGATGCACTTAATCGTATTTTTCGTGAGTAATGACGGGGTGTAAACCGAAGTTATTGGTCCGGCTTCTTTGGATGGTAAAACATGTGTGCGTCCTATTGGTCGCCGACGGCTTGAATCGACAATTAGTTTTCAGTGTGAGTTGCTCAGTCCGACTCGATTTGAGCCGGACCCACGACGTCACGACTCTTGTAAGAGAAGATCGCATGCAATTCCAATGGAACTTGCTTAAGAGAATGGAATAGAATCCTAAGCTTCTCTACAAGATAGTAAATGAACGATCAAAGATCAAACCGGGTGTATTCTCTGTACTAACACCTCATGGATTGACCCACAATGCCCAAGATACTGCCGATGCTTTAGCAACGTTTTACTCATTTGTCTTCAATCCCAAGCGTTGTATACCATATCAAGTTTCATCAAGTTCGCCACATTTCGAATTATTAAGTGAAATGACTATCAACGAATACATGGTCGGGCGGGAACTTTGTCGACTAAACGAAAAGAAGTCCTCTGGCGCAGACAAAATTACCCCAGCCATACTTCGCAGGTGTCGCGTTGCTTTGACTGCTCTTCTCACTCGCATGTTCAATCTCAGCTTAAATGAAGGAAAAATACCACCGCAATGGAAAGCAGGGATGATAACTCCTATTTATAAAGGCGGTAGCCGTTCAGACACAGCAAACTATAGACCGGTAACGTTACTTCCGGTTATCTCCAAATTAATGGAACGCATTGTGACTGCGCGCATAAGAGAACATTTTGAAAACCAAAATATTTTGACCGCAGCACAACACGGTTTTCGAAGAGGTCGTTGCTGTTTATCTAATCTTCTTACAACGTTCGAGGATTGGACCAAGGAACTAGACAAAGGTGAGGCAGTACATGCTCGCTACATCGATATTTCCAAAGCTTTCGATAGAGTTAACCATGACATCTTAATTAAAAAGCTCGAATCCTATGGAATAACGGGAATATTGCTGAATTGGATAAGGGACTATCTTACTGATAGACACGTCCAAGTTCGCGTTGGCAGCAAATTATCTAGAAAAATAGACGTCACGAGTGTAGTTCCGCAAGGCTCAGTGCTTGGACCTCTTCTATTCTTGGTGTATATGAACGATATAGTAGAGGATATTGGATGCAACTTGATACTATTTGCCGATGATATTAAAATATGGAAACGTGTCAGGTCTGTTAATGACTGTATGACATTACAACGGGATCCGAGCACCTTATTTCGTTGGTCCCAGTTAAATGAGTTAACATTTAACCCTGCGAAATGTAAAATGCTGCAGTTTGGAAAATCTCTGCACCACACGTATCAGCTTGGCACGCAAGATCTCGTCTGGACCACCGCAGAAAAAGATCTCGGTATATGGGTTTCGTTTAACCTTAAGCCTGGACATCATTGCCGGATGGTGTACAATAAAGCTTGCCGTATCTTGAGTCTTCTCAAAAGAATATTCCGGATTTTTACGCCCGAAACCCTACCCCGGGAAATTAACACGTATATACGTCCTGTTATGGAATATTCCATCCAAGCCTGGGCACCATGGCTGAGGAAGGATATCGAACTACTCGACAGGATTTATCATCGTGCTACAAAGTTGGTCTCCCGGTAGAGAAATTTGCCTTTCACAGAGCGAATGTTAAAACTGAACCTACACGATTTTACCCAACGGCGGATACGTAGTGACCTTATGTTGACATTCAAAATCCTGCATTCTGTAATCCATCCATTAAACATTTGCTAAAGCTCAGTGACCTTACACGAACATGAAAACACATTCAAAAGCTTTAAGCATTTCGCATTCTCGATTGGATATACGTCGTAATTTTTTCTCCGTAAGAATTTGTTTCACTTGGAACTATTTGCCTGAAGAAATCACACGATCAGAATCTGTTGAGGTTTTCGCTTCCAAACTCGATGAGTTTTTGACGAACCATGCGGTATGTATCTGTCCCTATTAATATTTGAGATATTTTACATATTTTTATATATATTCCATATACCTTGTCATCCTATGGTTATTGTTAAGCTTACTGCTTTTTCTACCATAAAATTTTCTGAGTTCTGAGTTCTGAGTTCCCGTCAAAGGTTATCCGCTATAGCTGAGTCATGATTGCTTAGAATCACGGTTCGCTCTGAAAGGGATCTTGAAAACATCTTACTATCCGCATTTCTTCTGCGTAAGGAGCATTCAGAGACCACTGCAAGGATCTTTGCTGATGTGCCCTGGTGGGAAAGGGCCCGAAAGGACCAGCAACAAAACCAAACGAAACAGAGGGATGATCGAAGTATAATCCTTTTGGGAGTTCCAGAAGCTGATGAGGCAACTGATAAAGCGGTGCAGCGCAAACACGATCAGTTACAATGGAGATTCCTCAGTGATATACTTGGTTTGCATGATGTAGCTGTGACGGACACGTTCCGCATCCCCAAATCTTCGAATTATAAGGGCATCGGTCCTAAGCCCCTTAAAATAACGTTCTTGCGTAATGATATGTTGAACACGGTCAAAACTCGTTGGGAAAATGGACGCAGAATAATCCCGCGAGAAATTAGACTAGGTGCATCGAAACACCATATTGGAAAGATAGATGCACCACTAAGTTCAATAGAAACACTACCAAGTCAATCAGTTGTTGACGTGTCAGAAACAATTTCAGCCGATACGATAGATCACTGTGTTCCAACAGTACAACCCCAAAACGATCAAGCATCCCTGCAAGCAAAAACCTTCGGTTGCCGACTCTGGAGGAGTCGGCCTAACATATATTCTGCACTCCACTAGCCTTCTTCCCCACACCCCATCCTTGTTGAGAAAAACAACTATGAAATGCATCTACACCAACGCACAATGTCTCGGAAACAAAATCGGTGAACTGCGTGCAGTTTTTCTGATATGTTCACCAGACATCATCGCCGTAACGGAAACGTGGCTGCAGACTCAGCAAACAAATAGTGAACTTGAATTACCAGGAATGTCGCTTATTCGTCATGACCGTGAAACCAGAGGAGGAGGAGTAGCTTTGTATTATAGCCAAAACCTTCTGTGCCGTGAGATTACGGATTCAGACATCGTGTTACTGGATACACTCTGGTGCTCAATCCGGCTAGCTAACGGTGAAGACTGTGTTTTGGGAGTAGTATATCGCCCACCGTCTGCACAGGAAACTTACAATCTGGCCCTACTGGATAAAATTCGCATGGTTACTTCCAGATACACTTATGGATTTTTGATTATGGGTGACTTCAATTTACCGAATTTGCAGAGCAGCACCATTTACCCAGAACACTCCCTCAAGCGCGCATTCAGTGAGTTGTTTGACGATATTCCTCTTTATAACCACATTACATGTAATACCCGATACCGCGGAAACGATTTACCCTCACTCTTAGATCTCGTTCTGACAAGCAATGAACATGACATTGATAACGTTGCGTATGAAAGTTCACTGGGACTAAGTGATCACGTCGTCATCCAGTTTGACTATCTGTTTGAAGCTGTAAGAACAAATGATGCCCGTAAAAGAGTTAGGCGGATCAACACTATGGCTTTGAGTGATGCTCTGAAAAACACGTTTAACTGCCAACCGGAAACCAGCAACGTACATGACTTTTGGATATGGCTAATATCTAATCTCAAAAGTTCAATCGAAGTGAGCTCCGAATTTGTCCTCAGGAACTCAAGAAAAAAACTTTGAATTTAAATTAAGAAGCCGAACTCGTAAGTGGTTAACGGTACGAAACATTGCTTGGCGACACCATCGGCAAAACCCATCATCCGAGACCTGGGAAACATTCCGTTTACTGCGGAACAAAGTAAACAAATTTGTCATCCAAGACAAGTTGTGCTTCCAAGAAGTGATATCAAGCATGATGGAGCGAAACCCCAAAATACTATATCGTATGGTAACGATCAAGCTAAGGTGAAACCTGGAGTAGCGTCCGTGAACACATCAGCTGGACCAACAACAACTGCAGCAGAAACTGCTGATGCTTTAGCCACGTTTTATTCATCGGTATTCAACCCGATACAACATGCGATAAACAGCCCAAATCCAACACTTTCAAACACGGTTGCCCTAAGTGAAATAAGTGTCACTGAGAAACGCGTCCTCCAAGGTTTATTTAATCTGAAAACCGGAAAGTCTCCTGGGGCCGACGGAATAACCCCGAAAATATTGAAGCAATTTGCGAGTTTGGTATACAAACCACTCACTTATCTGTTCGAGCAAACACTGGCAAGTGGAGTGATTCCTACAGATTGGAAACGCGGATTAATTTCTCCATTTTACAAAGGTGGAAATCGCTCCGATGTTTTCAATTACCGACCCGTTACTCTGTTACCAGTGATTTCAATATTACTTGAGCGACTCATTGTTGACGATCTAATGAAACATTTCGAGAATAATCAGTTGCTTTCGAGGAACCAGAATGGATTCCGACGAAATTATTCCTGTTTGTCTAATTTACTGGTAAAGCTAGATGATTGGACAAAATCGGTAGATAAAGGACAAGCAATACACGCGTGCTACTTAGATATATCAAAAGCAATCGATCGTGTTGACCATTCCCTACTACTGCAGAAGCTTGAAAGGCTTGGTTTCACTGGAATGTTGCTGAATTGGCTAAATGACTACCTAACAAATCGCACTAACCAGGTACGTGTTGATGGTGCATTATCCAAACCAATCGCAGCAACTAGCAGAGTTCCCCAAGGTCCGATCCTCTTTCTGGTTTATGTCAATGAAATACCGGAAATTGTTCGATGTAACATTTCGTTATTTGCGGACGACATAAAGATTTGGCGCAGCATTCGTAGTCCAGAAGACTGTCTGCTATTACAAAAGGATCTTGATAGGCTTCACAGCTGGCCGTTGAAGAACAGACTGCCGTTTCACTTCAACAAATGCAGGATCATGAATGTAGGGAATCGAGTAGAGTTCACATATTACATAGGTTCGCATGTCCTTGAAAATTACAGTGAAGAAAGAGATTTGTGTCTCTGGATATGCTCCAGTTTAAAAACATCAGTTCAAACTAACAGTGCCTTTAAAAAAGCAACACGTGTTCTAAATCTACTCAAACGTGTATTTGGGAAATTTTCGCCCAAGATATTCCCAAGGATCATGAATATATACTTGAGACCAGTCATGGAATACGGTGTGCAGTCATGGTCTCCGTGGCTCAAGAGGGATGTGGAACTTATGCAGCGAATCTATCACCGCTCAACGAAACTAGTTCTCAGCATCCGAAACAAACCATATAAAGAAAGGCTAGCTCAACTGAATCTGTTTGATTTTCCCTATCGACGAATCAGAGGAGACCTTATCTTACTTTACAAAACATTCCATACCCCGAACCATCCCTTACAGGATTTATTCACGCGAAGGGATACGAGGAATTATCGGACCCATGAATATGTGCTGGTCGTACCCCATTCCCGTCTGAACTGTAGAAGGTATTTTTACTCTGTCCGTGTCTGTTTTACTTGGAACAGTTTACCTTCAACCGTTGCTCACGCCAAGATTCAAGATTCAAGATTCAAGATTTATGGTTAAAAAAGCAAATTGCTGTACAATACTATAGGATATACGTATAAAAAATTATATATAAAAAATCGTTACTTGTATGATCATGTCCATGTTCTTCATAGGTGGAGCAAAAATATTCCTCAATGGCAACACAGACTGAGGGAAAAGAATCTTTGGATGGACGGTAGTTCCGTGCGTTAAAATTTTATAGACATCAATAGGTAGGGGCCAACGCAGTAGTTCTCAACATAAGGTTTCGTAACCTTTGTTTAAAGATGTGCTCGTTCGATGAGGTAACAATATCTATCGGCAAGCTATTCCCCAGGAAGCATACACGAACAGCGAAGAAGTGACGACGACAATTCAATCGTGAGTGTGGGATTTGAAGGGTCAAAGGGTGGCTGCGTGTGGGGACAACGGAACGAAACTTGAAGAGGTGTTTGAGAGGGTTGGTTTTCGCGTAGATGATTCGATATGTCAGAGTGAGGTCGTGTAGGATACGTCTGCGCTCGAGGGTGCACAGTCCAAGTCTGGTCAGTCGCTGCTCAAAGGGTAAATTATTCAATCCGGTAACCGTTTTGGTTGCCTTGTGATAAATTCGTTCGAGGAGCGAGATGTTTTTTTCCATCCATGGCGTCCAAGCTTGTGCAGCGTAGTCAACGACAGGATGTATGTAAGTGTTTAGTAATTTCACGAGTGAGTGTGGTGGGAAACGTCCGAAAATGCGTTTCAGTAAACCTAGCAAGCTGCACGCACGCTTGTAGACGGCTTCGCACTGTAGGCTGTTCTTCAAAGTGCCAGACACCAAAATTCCGAGATCTTTTTGTGATGTACTCCATTCAAGCGGGTGGCTGCCAAGTGTGTAGGTAAAGGGAAAGGGTTTTCCGACTTGCAACATTTTGCACTTGCGGAAATTACATGGCAGTTTGTTTTGGATTGACCACTGGTGCAGCTTATTCAAATCTCCTTGCAGAACTTGAC
>JACCGJ010006238.1:0-12548 GCA_013407085.1 Atriophallophorus winterbourni
TTCGAGCCAACCTTCTCCAACAGAATGTCTTGCATGCGCAACTTGTTCACCAACCTTACACTGTTTCAAGCGCACGTGGATCCTCATCATACTGACCGCCTCATCTAGCACGAAACCGTTCGTGTGATGTGTACGAAGCCAATGCATGCTTATCGGTTTAACACATATCTACGTGTGTGTATGTGTGGACACATGCAATTGAACAGGTTCATCGTATCAAACTTATCCATCATTGGCTGTAATTCTCACTCTTTATTTACCACTTCTCCTGAATATTGAGTATTGCATTATTCAGTGCAATGGAAAGTCGGTGATGGAAATGCAGGCGAATATGAATCTTGCGTCCAACTCCGTGGGATTGAACCCTATCTACGTGAGTGTGCAAACCTTATCCAACAGTAGAATACACGGGCAATGAGTTCACTAATCTTCTATTGTTTCATACGCTTGCGGATTCTGATCCTACTGTCCTTAACTGATGTGTGCAAACACACACCACTACCGGTTTCTGGCTGTTTGCCGTCGTCAGGTGGAGACAGTAAGATCAGGTTAAGTGGTATACATGTTTTCCATCTAGAAATATACGATTCCTAGATCCTTGAATGCTCGTTCTGATATATCACAGATCTTCATCTCAAATATCCGGAAAGCCGTTCACATTTGTGGTCCAAAATGCGCAAAATGTTGAAGCTGGTATACCAATTGAGAGACGCATATGATTACTTCCTGAAGGCTGATGACGACACGATGGTTGTTATGGAGAATTTGAGAGCGGCGCTGCTGGAGTTTGACCCGGATAAACCTATCATGGCGGGTTATCCATTCACAGTAAGTAAATTAGCAATTTGATACTAATGTACTCGGCAACTTGACTAATGTTTATGGAAATAAATTTGTATGCAATCGGTCAATTGAAAAAAAACTAGTGAATCTTATGTGTCTCTTATTGTATACAACATAAGGTAAATTGGCCTAATTTTCCGCCGTCCCTCTACTATGAAATTTGAATAATGTTAATTTCTATTGTTGGCATCCTTTTTCCGATGTCGACCATAGTTGTAGACAACAAAAGCATGTCGGCTTGATGCTCCACAGCAGTTCAAATGACTAAACATTCCGATTCTTGAGGAACAATCTATCCCACAGCGATACGCAGTTATCGGTCGATCGATGTCAGTTACAAGCTGCCGACCTAGAGCAGTGTCTGTACTTACCTAGCTTGTAGATGACGGCTTACACAATGCCAGCAAAGTGAGCAGTCAAGAGCAAGTTCTTCACAACTCGTGGTGGCAATGCCGAGAGATTTCATATCTCTTTTGAAAACGTCTTTCTATCACAACTGCAGTCTACTGCATGAGTGACTTCCAGACATCAAATCTACATAGCGTAGGTTTTTTTAATACGACTATTTTCTATTCTGAACACATGACCCAAGCCGTAGTTAGTAGAGCGAACAAGCTCTGAAGACCAGCTCTAAAAAGCACTTCAGCATTCGACCATCCACGATATGTTCACGATAAGACGAATGCTTCGTAAATGTAAAGCATTCAGCTTATGTCTGCTTCTTCCGTGGATGGTACATGTGTCACTGCCTTAAAGTAAAGGATTTAATACAAACGTGCTGTAAGCCCTCATATTTGGCGTGTCCCAGACACGAGAGTTTAAACGAAACAAGATGATATCTGCTCTGTCAATCCACTTATGAATATACGTGTCTACTGAGAGTTTGTCAGCACTATTTGAATCAAGATATGGTTACGCTGTTTGAAGCTGACACTTTTCAAAAGTGATGCATGTGAAGCGATGCAATCACTTAACCATGGACTTTGGTTTTGCTCAAGTTGATTGTTAACCCAGAGTCTTTGCATGCCGACGAAACACTGTCCATTAAAGATCCGAGGTGTTCTCGGGAGTAAGTAATACTATAGCGGCATCTTCGGCAAACAACAGGTCACGGATTAGCACATCCCGTACTTTGGTTTTTGCTCCTAAGCTGTTCATCTTAAATAGTTTGCCATCACATCGTGTGCGTATGTAAATAACTTCTGTTCTCGTCCTAAAATCGTGTTCTAGCAGCAGAACACAAATATACCGAACACCATGAGTTAAAATGGACTGAGCCCTTCATGTCAGAGCGAAAGGAAATAACGAGTTTGAGCAATCTTGGAGGGCGGCCTATAAGTTCAAGAATTTTAAAATACCGTCCTTGCTGACATAGTCGACTGCCCTGTGTTAAATCAATAAGAACAGCGCCTAAATACATACGCTGTACCCGACACAGAAGTTGTCTTCGGAAGTAGATCATGTCAACTGTTGATCCTGAAGTAATTCGGTCTTATGCCCTTAGTTCGAACTCGCCTTCCTGGGTGTTTGCGATCGTTGTCATCGATCTTTTCGGCTCATCTTGCAACAATTTTTTAATTAATTTCTTCTCGAATTTCACGTGTCTAGCTCAAAATTCGCAGGCGTTTGACCTCAGGGAATCACGATATAATTATAATAGTTGGTAAGATGCTGGTCGTGAGTGCTAATTGATTCTGACAATGAAAAAAAACCCACGACTGAATGCGGGTTTTTTTATAAATGACTTCACGTTGCGTGTCAAACTTCAAACAATGTTGTCAAATGCAACCATTTTCAAGTTATAGTCCATTGCCAGTTGTGTTGAAACACGGTTCTGTTGCTAGTATGTATCGTTGGTGCATGGATGTGCAATCGTGCAGTACTATGAATAATTTTCATAGGAGTAGTCTCTCCCACATGGTGTACCGTAATAAGCAATACTCGGTCAATCAGGGATGATCAACTTTCAGCCGATCATACCTCATAAGAAGATGGTACCCTCAGTGTACTTTTCAATCGGGCAATCAAGAATTAGATTACTACAACTTGAAGGACAGTGTTACAGAGCATTCATATATCCATGGCAAACGCCCTTAAACTTCAAGTGCTTTCTGCTCAATGGTCAACATTCAGAGTTCCACTACCTATAGAACGAATCTTTGGAGCTGGACATGTTTACATTCTATAAACGTTTCCCAAACAGCTTGGTCGACGCTTCCGCCTTGCAAACGAGCATTAAAAATTACTTCTGCCTTTGTTACTCTCTCATGGTCTTGGCTAACAACAATATTGACCGAATCATTATAAACATAAACACATGACACTGATTTTTCGTTTAAAGTTTAATCTTAAACAGATTATATTCTCCATTTTCTTACGCTGGTATTGACCATGTGGATTAAAATACCAGAAATGATATTTTTCGCTTTCAATTACGTGCTCTGTTCACAACCTAAATCTTTAAAAAAATGTTTAAACCACCCAACATTCAAAGCGTATAGGGCGTAAAATTTTATGTGTCGTCATGGGAACACGTAAACAATTGATAAGAACAATAGGGTTGACAATTGACCTAAACAAAATGTGTAGAAAAATTGATGTTAAGAAAAATAGCCTCACAAATCGATTGGGAACAAACCGTCATGGTCAGATTTGTGAATAGATTCAATGGGCTGGTCGCGAATGAGTAGTCCAAAACACATACAACGTATTATCCATAACATGTTTAAACAACAATGGCCATCAGATCTGATCGGTGTTAGCTTACACTGTGTCTGATGGGAAGACCTGGCAGATCAGTTGGCCAATCCCAACAGATGTTGCTATTTCCTTCACAATTGGTCGGATAGACAAACGCTACTCAAATGTGCCAGTCTGAAGAAAGATTCAAGAAGGTTTCAATACGATCTGTCAAACGGTGGACGGTTGTCCAGGCCGTAAGGCTTGGGGATTCGAGCCCCACTGCTGATGAGCTCAAATAAGAGCGACACCCGAGTCCAGTGTTTCAATTATGGACCGTTGTGATCAACTATGTGATTATTTCGATCAGCTCTACACGGATGAGTAGTCACAAACATCAAAAACTTATATCGATCCGATTTGAAAAGTCAAAATTTACATGTTATACCGGAAATTGTGATTTACTATTCCACAATAAAGTGAACGTATCCCAGATACTGGCTCGATAACATTGCAGTTCAAACCGTTGATGAGCTACATATAAATTGTTGCTCACAATACTCACATTACAAACTAAAACAACAAATACATTTTGCTAACTCAAGATGTCTTTTATAAAAGATGCGTCCTCTCTTAATTCCGTTCAACAGCACATTATGGAAAAAGGACATTTGTCTGGTGGATCTGGTTATGTGTTTTCGCGCGCTGCACTCAAATTATTGATCGAGAAAGCGATCGATAAACATCCAAATTGTCTCACAGATGACGGTACTCTGGATGATGTGATAGTTAGTAAGTTATTTTAGTAGTATCAAATCACGCTTATCACTGAATGTTCCAAGAATACCAATCGGTTCAGGAGATGTAGCAAATAGATGTTCAATACCATGAGATAACAATTATAATGAAACCAATTTTGTTGTTGGTAGGATTTCGCTAATTGATAAATCCTGCGACTGTTTGATGGCAAACTGTCACTCAGAAGGAAGAGTCTTGAACTCGTTACAATTCGTTGCAGTTCTCATGTGGTAATGTGGATTGAGTGAGAAGGTGCGAACTGCATTCCCGATGAGCGCTTTCGAACTCAACCCCCCCCCGACTTAATGCATCATCGTCATCATCATCATGAAGCACAAGTCTGGAGCCAGACAAAGTGCCAAGTTTTGCTTGTGGGCGTGATACTACCTGGTTGTTGGCCGAAGTAGGGGGTTAGCTTAGGGGGCCCCACCCGGAGCCTTTGGCTAAAAAGCCTGAACCACAAGGCAGTGGCTTGAGACTGAGTTTGTCTGACCTCTATCCATCGACCTTCCTGGTATGAGTAGCTCTGCTGGCACCAAAAGGCACCACCCAGTATAGCTCAATGGGTCATGAAGGTACACAAACCATTGCACCACGTTAAGGTCCAGTCTCAGCGCGCCGAACAGCCCGATGACCATAATCGCGAAACCGTAATAATTGGGTTTTCGGGAGGATTGCTTTAGAACGGTTCGGGGAACAACGTCTTCAGAAGGATGAGGTGATGGGCAGCGTCGGCCGCTGTCGAACGATTTGCGATTCATCAAGCTCGCTAAACGAGAGTTAATGCAGGATCGTGATAATTTCGATACTGAGTGTAACCAATTTCCAAAAAGAGAAAACCTTGGTGGGACGTCATGATGTTGTAGGTTAGTATAAGATCACCATGAATGAACCTGCAGTTAAGAGTGCTACATCCCAGTCGTTACAGTGGTCACTAAACGGTTAGGTTATACAACCCGGTAACGATTTCGTTTTCCATGTGATAAATTACCGATATCGTTATCCAAACCTAATGCACAGCTCCAGACTGGTTATTAAAGCCGGTATAAAGCGTTCAAAAATACTTCGAAGTCTGTCCATCTGATGGAGGTTCGCTTGTAGAAAACCTCGCAGTCTCAATTCACTTTTGAGACAATCGCAAACCTGGTTGACAAAGTGTACATGCAATAGTTTGCATGCCAATGTTGTATAAGGTTGGTGCGAACAAGATGATAACAAATAATTTAGTTTTAACACGGATATTCTCTATTCTCTTTATTTTGGTTGACAAATGTTACGTTTATTAAGAACAGCTTGGAAACGAAAACCGAACTTTGTGAGCCTCGAATCGTGCGAAGTCATGATGTAAGGGAGAGAGTTATGTTGTGTGTTGCGATATGATATTGATGAGACAATTAAATCAAATCTCTCAGAAATTTTGATTCGATGTTTACCAAATCCAACACAGCAAGTCCTATCTACTACAATGACAGTGGTCAGAAGTTGAGCCCCACACGAGACATATACCATGCACGCTTGATTACCTAATATAATAGCGAAACTCGAGTCCGATCTCATTCTTTCTTGATCGTCAAAATCAAATTGGTGAATATTTCGGAAGGCTTGCTACTCATAAGTAGCCACAAATATAAATAACAAATTCCTGAACCTAAATAGATCCATATGGTTTTCACAGCTGAGTGCGCTTACGCGGTCGGAGTGGAATTTGTTCATTTAACTGACCTTCGCACTACATATCCGTATCCATGGCGAAACGATGAAAGGTCCGAGTACCGCTTCCAGTGGAGACCTTATGATGACCTATTCCATCAGTTTGTTGAATGGTATACGTTCGATCCACAACCTCAATTCAACATCAGCGACCCGTTTATTCGACACGAAAGGGTGAGTCTTGTCGGCAGTTAATGTTTGAGATGACATTTTGTCAAGTGTTTCTTCTTTAGAACAAGATCAAGGCTTCGGTGTTTTGCAGTATTATTTACGATAATCGAATAGCACTGATGATTTTTATTCTCCGTTATGAGTAAAAAGCAAAGCAAATAAGATCATTATTGAACCGTTGAGGGCATATGTTTTAAATCACAGTTAGACATTGTTCGCAAAAGCCTTTAAGTTCATTCCAGTCAAAACCCACATTTGGGAATCGGATAATCATTGTTCTTAGTTAAATACACCAGGCTAACTTTAAACAAAGAAGATAAATTAATCGATACCAGAAACATTGTGCAAAAATTTTCATCAGTAAGGCGTTATAAATTTATGGGAAGATAAACGCTTTCACTGTATCCCACATGTGATTTCTGAATTTAAAAACATATTATTGTTTACCAAAGCAATTGAGCAGTGGCTCTAAAGTTTGTGTCGCTTATAAATTCACAATTAACGCCGGTATAGAATATTTTTGAGAATTTTCTAATTTTTATTAAGATACTACTAATGAGTATAATGTGTTGTAAAATATTCTAAAGTTAATGTGGCTCGAAGACTGCTAACCAGCTCAAATTGCAAACTGTAGACATTCCTGTCAGTGGAACTCATAATCATGACCTCATGAGATTTTATAGTTCGACTAGTGTTTGACCGAAGGCAATTTAGCATTTATGAATCTTTATCTAGTATAAATTCGTCCTTCAAGTTAATTCAAGGTTTTTAATGATCCAAAAATAACAATCTTAACAACAACCATAGGATAGTTAAAATTGAAATTAAAGTGTATAAACAAGAAAAGGAATTAGATTAAGCAGTATATAAGTGTTCGGGAAACGAATAGTTCAATAAAAACTCGTTCCAGACACGGACAGAATAAAAATACCTTCTACAGTTCAGGCGACAATTGGGTTTACACACAACATTAGATCAGTCGATCCACAGTCAACAAAATTCCGTGTTGCTTGTCTATCGAGTTAAAGCCCTTGGAAATTGCATCAATCTATAGCCACTCTGTTTTAATGGTCTTTGCGGATGATGTAGCAGAGATGATCGTTACGTTCTACCAATCGATGCGTTGTCCTTAACCCAACAGACAGGAAAACTGTACAAGGTCTGAATGGAACGTTGATCTGAAGTCCGAGGTTCAGTGCGTCTTTGGCCGTGGACATTGCTTGTTGCCGACCTAACCAACACCCCCATATCCACAATGAATGAAACGTCAATTGGTCTCGTGTTTATATTTGCGACTACCCATTCGTGCCAAGCCCATCGAACTATTCACAAAGTTGATCATGAACGTCCATAATGGAAGCAGTGGACTCGAGTTTCGCTCTTATTTGAGCTCATCAGCAGAGCATATCCTTCGCTTCGGGTGGGGTTCGAACCCCCGACCATCACCATTGTAGTCCCACGCCTTAACGACCTGGGCTACCGTCCACCGTTTGACCGATCGCAATTATGCGTTTATGAGCTGTTCTCCTGACTGGCACATCTGAATAGCTTTGTTTGCGCGACCGGTTCGGTAGGAGCCAGCAACATCTGTTGTGGCGAAGGATATTTACTGTTGATGAGCTCAAATAAGAGCGAAACTCGAGTCCAGTGTGCTTCCATTATGGACCGTCGTGAACAACTTTGTGAATCGTTCGATGGGATTGGCACGAATGGGTAGTCGCAAATATAAACAACAAATTCTCCAACTGGTCACGTGGTTATTAAGGGCATTGATTGATTATTTAAAAATCAACTCATCATAACTGCACCATGAATGTGCCTGCGTCAATTATCATTTCTATCAAATTGAAGTTCCCTTAAATTTAGGTTCAGTTGACTGAACTTTACCAGTTGCATATCGTTTAATTGCGGCTGAACTACTGGTTGCTATTCATACCTGAACCCTGACCGTATTGATATTTTTGGTCGTGCCAACCTTATCACGCACTAAATAACTTTTGGTGACCTTGTTCTGATAACGAACGTCCATAACGCATAATATTCTCTTGGATTACACAACGAGGATAAACACTAGCGGTCGCACCTGCACACACCCGAAATTTCAGAAGACTAGATTAGTTGATATTGACCCCGCATGTTTATCGTATTCCAATTGAGATTCCTCAGTTAGTTGCTATTCATACCTGAACCCTGACCGTATTGATATTTTTGGACTGACACATACGAACATTCTCAAAAAGCTGCTCTAACCAATTCATTTCTAATTACATACAACATTTACATACCATTACAAGTTCGCCAATTGCGCGCTCTTTCTTTTTTGTTTTACAGAACCTTATAAGTGAACGTCTCATCAGTCTTCATTACATCGAACCATTCTACCAGTATTTGACTCAATTCATCGGGCATCATCTTCGACCCGCTGGGATTGTTCATGAGAACTGAGAACCCTTTGTTCGCGAAAGGAATGGATGTCACGTGAGCCTATTGATTTCGACTTCAAACGCGTAGAACGCGCATGTCTAAGCTACGTCCACATATGCATTCTTTGAATGAAAGAACATTTGACACAAATATCAGAGTCTTGTTCTGCAAGAGTGTTATGATGAAGTGGTTGAGGCAGCAGAGACACTGGTTGCGTATTATCACACGATGCGTTATTCTTAACCCAACAGTCAGGAAAACGGAACAAGGCCGGAATGGAACGTTGAGCACAACTCCAAGGTCAAGTGTGTTTGTCCATGGGCATTGGGTGTATTGATAAGACAACAAGAATTTCAAAGTATGAGAAGGTGAAGATGAGCCCCTAAAAACGTGGGTTGATGACGTAGGTAAGGCGATGAGAAAAGCAACTGATACGAAGGTGAGTTCATAGCGAGACCGATGAAAGTTTGTTGTCATGGCTGAGTCAGACAATTTGAATGTAGCGGGATTAATGAGAGTTCGTTTCGAGGGTTCAGCATAACCGACTTAACAATGAGGCTTCTCTGATTGTTTATTACCATCAATTTTAACCACGTCTGAGATCAGCGATTCGGCTCTGTTACCAGATGACATGAGAAGTTGAATGACCAATAACTTACGGAGCACTCACATGTACTGGGTGAGCAGAATAAAACATTTGAATGTACATCTCGAGGACGCGTTGGGTTCATCTACTAGAGCAATTTGTACGGAAATGCGCCGGTTTTGTGGTGGAAATCTTACAAATACCTCGTTCATACCAATTCACAATAGCTGGTCAGCTTAACACTGGCAATCTATAAGTTGGTTGAGTTCTTCTGATTACAAAAACAGTCAAATAAGAGAAGGAGAAGCCATTCGATAATTTATCTTCTTACACTACCTAGACAAGAGCAAAACAACGTATGTCAGTGGAAGCAGTTTGAACACGCATTGAAAAACCAGTTCTGCAACACACTTTCATATTCAACATTTTTAGCATTCTCGTTAGTAAAAAATCAGCAGATGTGAAGGGATCCATAAAATACGTCCGCAAAACATGTTGCTGGCAGTAAAATGTATCATTCTTGAGTAATGATTAACAAATGCTGAATAGCGAGGGATCGGATAACGGGCGATAGCGCAAGCCGTACGATCACAAACGTGATAACCGAGAAAGACAAAGGATTAACATTGCTAATGAACTCCAGTCGACCGGACATTTCAAAATATTTGCTACTCATGAGTAATCATAAACATAGAATACAAAATTACCAAGAAAAGTGAATTGATGGGTTAGAAAATACTTGCGTGAAATTGAGATAAAGTATCGATTGTTGCCAATATGAGGCCTAGTAATGTAAGAATGTAGGGTTGTCGATTTGAACCATCGAGAATATTTCGAATTAATCGTTCTTAATACTTAGCAGACAGGTTGAATAATATAAGATTCGCTCGATGCATGATCTGGTTTCTTTAGCGCAGATTGTTAAATGAGATATTGTGGAGTGAGTTCAGTGCATTGAGGTCTTAAATTAAATTTTATTAATGATATTGAATACATTAAATGCTTATATTATATGTATACAGTGTCTGTCCCGGTGGTCATTTCGATCTGATTTGTCAACCTTGCCAGCATGGTCTCATGAAACCGTAGTAATTAGGAAAGAGACGAAATCCTCCAAGCATGAGAAGAAAGACAACGTCAGGTGCAATCGAACGATAGGTAAAGTCGGTCGAAGGAGGCTTGAAGCGTACCAGCTGGCGTCAAATCGATTGAAAAACGCAGATTGAAGTGACAGACATGATTCAGGATCAGTGTTGTGGTTGTTTCATTGAACTACAATTAGACAGGCATGTGTTTGGTTCGTTTTCGTAATAAACACGTTTGGCCAATCGGCTTCTCTTGTTTTATGGGATTCACGGGTGAACGTGACTAGTGTTAGATGGGTTGACCTTGGGTTGACGAATCGAAAAGCAATTGACGATTTTGCGTGGCGTGTTTAATGTTGGAACATGGAATGCCTCGAGTGACCTGCGTAATCAATTCCGGCTTCCCCATCCTTTACAATTTGAGCTAGGTTGCCAATAAATTGTAAATTATATAGATGACCTTGAAATGGATGGCATCTACGACATCCGAATTTGATCGGATAACAGCCCCAGGACGGTGCGAGATAGCACCACACCACAACGGTAAAGTAATGTAAATATTGTTGAAAAACCACACATCAACCGGCGGAGTACGCTTCATGATTCTCTCATCAACACAAAACACGCGATACGAAACACGCTATACAAAACCATATCAAATCAGCTGATCAGCTAACCTTGCCCACCTGATTGATATGTTACGTGAGGACACTGCGTCGCGGCAGGATTCGTTCTCGCAACAGAGCAATTAGAAGCATCACAAACAGGAACACGATAGACGTGTGGATCACACGGGCGAACTCTGTATTACAATTCAGTGCCAACAGAACCGCGATGCTCACAAACACGGCTAGCCTTGACCAAGGCAGATGGCGGAGGTATTCCTGATCCTGTAATGTAAGGAGGGACCGCAAAAATGGCACTAATGTTAACAGTGAACTCGTAATAACTGAACGCAACACAGTACCGCAACCAACGCGCGCTACCTGCCAGTGCTTTTGTCGTTTGAACAGCGCCAGTACATGTCACACAAGGATCAAATCCCTCAAACCCATTATATCCATATACAAGAACATCCCATACAAAGAGCCCATGGGGATGAAAGCAAACAGACGTGACTCCAGTGCAATCGATGAGCTTACTATGAATCCGCTGTTCCAAGCAGCCGACGATTCTGACGATAAACACAAACTTCACAAAAATATGCTACTCAAATGAATAAACGCAGTCAGTCATATCACATACTTATGTGGAACTCCCGTTGGGGTCCGTGTGTTCCATTTCCTCAAAGCAATCACGTGACTATTGGACCGTACAGCAGCGGGGCAGAGAAAAGGCCAACCGGAAAGCGCGGAACTGGGAGGTTACACGCACAATGTGATCAGCCATTCGAGACTGAACATACAGTGTTTTCGTAGGCGTAGTTCCAATTTGGCAACACTGATCCTGTGGGTCGGGTAGGGAAAAAGGGCAGAACGAGTTCAGTGCTTCGATTTGGCGTTGTAGAACGCTGTTTTGTTGTCAACATGCTCAGAGCTTCGTTTTAATCCGAGTCAGCATGCACAGAAAACGTCTCAAAGAGAAACACCCTATCAGACGGAAGGACATCCCAAAGAGGATCTGAGGGCACAGGGGCATGACCTTCAACCTCAATTTCCGGCACGTTTAACTAACTTTAGATCTTTCTGATAATGTGAAATATGCATCTGAGTTGATAACCTTTACACCTGCTAACGTCTGGACGATGAAGGCATTTGAATTTCAAATTTTAAAATCATTCTCAGAGGACAGCATGGTTATGTTCTAGAAGATGTACACTATGCAGCACTGAAATCAAAACGTCGACCATTGGGAAGGCTAAACTGAGAGTACAAAGATATAAAAGCGCTTAACTTTGACCGGATAAACTTGCTCTTGATCTCTTACTTCAAATGCATTCTGTAACGCATCATCTGGAATCTGGATAACAACAGAAGCAGATACGGCTTTCGGTTATTGAACGTGGGTCACGCATTAGCCGATCCATCGAGTAATGTCTACTGCTGAGAGCTGTGAAGCATGAGATCGTCATGCGCTTGTGATCTACATCCATGTTGTTCATCGATCGACGCAGGCTTGCAGGAAGCTATACATAAAGCGTTAATTCGCCAGAAATGTCTTCACTGGTATACGACAAGAATTCGAATCCCTTATTTCTAGGTCAAATGATGCTTCATCAGCAGCGCCATCTGTCGACCCTTTCCGAAGTATCA
>JACCGJ010006239.1:0-27777 GCA_013407085.1 Atriophallophorus winterbourni
AGGATGGTTGAGGGTCAGGTAGGAGAAACCTATGAGGCAAAACTCAAGGACCTCGGTTTGTTCTCACTTTATAAACGGCGGCTGCGAGGTGACCTAATAGAAGCCTTCAAGATTCTAAAGAGTCTTACGGGTAATAATATTAATGAAATCCTTAAAGTTGCCCCTAAATCAGCTGCAAGGGGTAATTCTATGAAACTTTTTAAGATTAGGCCCAGGTTACTGGCGCGTGAGCACTTTTTCAGCAACCGTGTGGTCAACTTCTGGAACAAGCTCCCAGATTGTATAGTAAGCCTCCCAAATGTGTTGAGCTTTAAAAGGTAATTAGATGTTAAATAGTCTATCATATTTCCGCACATTGTCTAATAAAAACAAAAAAAACGAATAAACGTATTGTAACATTTTTTTATCATATATGTCTAGGCCTGGGCAACCTGACAGCAGATTGGCCCACATGCAGTATATGACTGTGTTTCACTTTGCCTCGACTAGGCTAGTGATTTCATACACCATAAATTGTTCACGCATAAAAATATCATTGCATTGTTTCCTGTTTTTTGTTGGATTCCAGATTACTCTCATACCGGAAGATATTTGTGAAGATATTGTTTGAAGTGGTGGACGCTCTTCTGTGGCATACCACCGAAAGAAATATGGACGCTCGATTGGCTCGTTAGCCACATACAGCACTGTGCAAACTGAACTGAACTGAACTGAATAGCTGACCTCTCACCGTGATGGTGAAGAGAAACCCTACCTTACGTTCCATATAACCGGAAACAAGAACGTGTGAAAAGTACGGACAGTATACTCGATATCAAAGTGCCGGGTGCTCAACCGCATACCGACGAAGGAAATCTGGGAGCGTGATTGGATTTTAGCCACTGCAACGAAGCGTCATTTCTTATGTATCTTTTGTATTTTGCGCCAATATTATCGTTTGCTTTCATATCGAACAACACGTAGAAAAGAATGTCAAACTCTTTCTATGTTCCTATTGTGAATAAGAATGATAATGTTGGTTATTCTATTTTATATTATATTGATTCTCAATCCCTTTGTTTTGTCGGACTCTACCTCGCGTTCGTCGGAGTGCGTTTCCCATTTGGCCGCCGCTAGCCGCCGCTCGGCAGCCATTGCCTTCCAGCCATCCAGCTGTGCATCCAGACAAGGACTTGTGAACTATCATCCAGCGACTCAGCTGCGCATCAACCACAGGACTTGTCTACGACATTCTATTGTACCGCGTGCATCATCTCATACACCTTTGTATTCCGACTTCCGGAGTTCTCATTTGGTGTGTGCTATCACTGTGCTTGTGGTAAACTGCAACTTTACCTCAATCGCTACACCACCTTCAGCCCTGTGCAACTTGAACGCTCGATTGGCTTGTTAGCCACATACTGTCCTGTGCAAACTGAACTGAACTGAACTGCGCGGTACGTTCAATTTGGTTGTATTTTCCACGCTCCTATAAAATATTACGAATTTTCACTTTTCCTTGAATTTACAGTAAAATAGAATCACTATTTTACTATATTCTCCATATCTTTGCTGACTAATTACGCTAGCGATAAAATCAGCTTGTATTTTTGGTAACGTTTCATTATTCATACTATTATCTGTCAGATATGAGTACTAGAAATTCATGCCTCAATGTCAAATGTGGCAAAATGGTGGCAAAAGGAATTGAGTGCACAGCATGCAAGCTTTGGGCTCATCCTAGCTGCTCAGGTATACATAAATCTCACTATGGGATTTATGCGAAGTACCGCTGGTTGCAGTGGTACTGTAGCGGCTGTCATCAGGCTGCCACAGACGCCGCTTGTTTAAAGCCAAGGAATAGTCGGACGTTGCCTTGCTCGTCAGATTCTGTACCTGCCCCAACGTTTGCATCTGTTGTGAGGGCTAGTGTAAGTTCTGATACAATGGCTGGCACTGGCATAGCTGACAAATCTATCCAGCTACGACGTCCTATCAAGCAGGCTACCTCTTCTAAGGCGGTCAAATCTAAAAAGCGTGCTACCAAGAACGCCAAAATAACTGCATCCACACAGGACGCAGACATAAATGGCCAGTTATCTCGTTCTCCAATGCGAGCTTCTACTAGCATGGTGGTTACTGTAGCAGAGATTCCGAAGAGGCATAGGAAGACAAATAAAGCTACTACCCAACGGAAGCAACATGAAAATGTTGCCGGATCACCCGCACTGGATCACATTATCCAGGAATTAAATGATTTGCGCAAGCAATTCGATACACTGCGTGGCACCCCTGCTCTAAAAATTGGAACACGAAATGTACTGATTTTTAATCGAGCAGAGCCATTTATTAAGGAATCGAAGTCTAGAAAAGATTTAGATCGCAGATGTATCAGCGATCTTATCCGGATTGTAGGTTTGAGGCCTTCCGCTTCTACAATGCGAATTCACCGTGTTGGAAAATGAAAGATGGATAATCGCCCTAGGCTCATCCTGGTAGAATTCAAATACCAGGCGGATCGGGTCGCTTTACTATCTAAGGCTGACCACATCGCCGAAGCAACTCTAGACAAACTGCAGGTTAAGCTGGACAACCCTCCCTCCCGGATGAGACAATACTCTTCCGCTTCAAATAGGAGGGATCAGATTGTAACGAAGTAACGTCCAATCGAGGGCGCCCTTCATCCGAAAAGGATGGGACTTCATCAGCTGCAGAAATCTTGGAAGCGTCCGAGGATGAGGTCTGTGGTCGTATTATTATCCCTGTAATTCCACAGCTCGTGGTTAGCAACCTGCAGTGTACAGCTGGTGTTCAGGCCACATCAGGTGACTCGGCTATCGCAAGCAGCACTCCAAAAACGTGCTGACTTCTCGAGTACTCCGCTAGAGAATCACACAAGACTAATTGGGAATAGATTACGTGACACTGCCGCCACAGTGCTACTCGCGAATGCATGTAGCATCCGAAACAAATAGTATGAACTCTCCATCCTTGCACATGAGTTGAGACCGCATGTAATTGCACTGACAGAAACCTGGCTCTCTGCATCCGATGACATTCCCGATATAGTTGGTAACAGCTATTCCGTGATCAGGTGTGATAGGCCGGGTGCATTACCAGGTGGCGGTGTTGCTATTCTTCTGAGGTTAGGCCTCCGTACCTCAGAGTTAAACGTTAGGCTTAGCACGCGCAATGTGCAACTTAGCTCCTGTCTCATTCACTCCTATAAGCAATCTACGGTAATAGCGTGTGTTTATTTGAGTCCCCATTCAGGAGTACAGGATATGTATAACTTGCTTGAGATTTTGAGTTCAATACGTGCGCTTGGGTCTCAGGTTCTTATGGTGGGAGATTTTAATCTACCACACATATCTTGGCCTAATCAGAGCTGCCAAGCTGATAAGATGTCTGAGGACTTCATAGAATGGACCCACAGACATGCTATGAGCCAACATGTAACTGAGCCTACAAGGTTCCGACATGGCTGTGAACCTTCGGTCCTGGATCTTGTTATATCTTCGGATGAGCAAATGGTTCGACATGTGCAATATTTTTTCCCACTAGGGAAAAGTGATCACATCATGATCAGCTTCCAGCTACTTCTCGGGTATGACAAACCGCCTCCGAAACTAAAGCGCAAATTCAAAAGGGTAGACTGGAGTGTTGTCTCAGAGGAAGCAGATCAGATCTTGTCACAATCTTCTGGTGATGATATGGCAGCAAACTGGCAGCTTATTTACCATTGTCTGTCCACACTGCAAGACAGATTTGCTCCGTTGGTGCACGTCAAAAGACGCAATAAGCCACAGTGGTGGACACCATCGATGCGCCGTGGTATTAAAATCCGGGACCGTGCCTGGAAAACTTACAAAGCTTCTCAGACACAATGGGCCTGGACAAGGTATAAACTACTTAGAAATAAGGCTGTGGGAAGCCAACGTAAGGCAAAACGTGAATTTGAGGCACGACTGGCATGTAATATAAGACAGTGCCCCAAGCGTTTCTATAGCTATGCACAATCCAAAGGCAAAACTCGCGATTGCATAGGCAACCTTCAACTGGACAATGGATCTCAACTAGATTCAGATTCTGAAAAGGCTTCGGCTTTTCTCGAACATTTTCGAGCTGTTCAGAGGCCTGATCGCCAAACTGATCTCCCGAATATGCCAGTGGACATAAGGTCAGATAGCGTTCCTACCCTCCATGAAATAACTTTCACTGATAATGAGGTTAGGCTTGCGCTTGAAGCAACAAATTCACATAAATCTGCGGGCCCGGATGGTATTCACCCTCAAGTTATTAAGAACCGGGTGTCTGTATTAGCACAACCGGTGGGTCGCCTCTTTAACGCATCCTTAAGGTATGGGTATATTCCGAGTGCTTGGAAGCAGGCTGATGTGATTCCTATACATAAAGGTGGCAGTCGATCTTCAGTTTGCAACTACAGACCAGTAAGCCTTACTAGTATCCTTTGCAAAACCCTAGAGAGACTTATTAGGGACAGGATCTGTCGCCACCTTGTCTCTGTTTCGTTGCTTAACTCTGCTCAGCATGGTTTTCTAAAAGGGAAGTCTTGCACAACGAACCTATTATGTTTTCTTAATGAGGTCACTAGGAGGCTAGATAGAGGCCATTAGGTCGAAATTGTCTACTTGGACTTCTGTAAAGCCTTTGACTCGGTAAACCACAGGTTGCTTGCAATGAAGATTGGATTAATAGGTATCGATGGCCCTCTAAAGAACTGGATCACAAACTTCTTGAGCAATCGGTATTTTCGCGTTCGCATAGGCAATATGTATTCCGCGAAAGCAGGAGTTGTTAGTGGAGTCCCGCAGGGTTCAGTACTAGGCCCACTACTCTTTCTTATCTTCATCGAGGATTTGGCATCCTCGCTTAAGTGTCCCTGCTATATGTTTGCAGACGATGTCAAGTTTATCGGATCGCTGAACGAACAGGATCTTTTTGAGGATATAGAAAAGGTCATCAAGTGGTCTCCCACGTGGGATCTACCAATCAACTTCTCCAAAAGCTATCTTCTGTCCAAAGCTGCAACGAAGCTGCAGGTTGCTGGACCTGATAACATACTGGAGATAACTGGGGTATCAAAAGTCCGGGACTTAGGTATTGCGGTTTCAGCAGACTTTAAATGGGCTGATCAATGTGCAGCTGCTGCGCAACGCGCTAGGAACCAGCTCTTTCGCCTCCGATCAGTTTTATCCTGCAGGTCCCCGGAGGTTTTCATCCCATTATATAAAGCGATAGTGAGACCTCTTCTAGAGTATCGCGTTCAAGCTTGGTCTCCTTACTTGAAAAAGGACATTGCTACGCTTGAAGGTGTTCAGCGCCTAGCTACTCGTATGATCAAAGGGCAATCTGGGAAGTCATATGAACAACGACTGTTGAGTCTAGATCTCTTCTCGCTAAAAAGAAGGCGACTACGTGGGGATCTGATCGAGACCTTTAAAATCGTTAGAGGCTTTAGTTCTATTGATCCGGCTGATATGTATGTTCTTGCGCCAGTGGTAGGTACTCGAGGCCATTGACTGAAACTAGCAAAGCAACAAGTCAGGTCTAATGCACGTAAGCACTTCTTTAGCGAAAGGGTAGTGAATCATTGGAACTGTCTGCCGTAAGAGGTAGTTTGTTCTACATCAGTAACGTGCTTCAAATATAGACTAGACTCGATCTGGCGCTCTGTGTTTCCCATTTTTTATCCCTAATTTTATAGTTGTTCTTCAATTTGTCGTTGAAACGCACTAATGTCTCTTCTCACCTATTGGGTGAAAGAGTTTTTCTGTTGCATTCCAGCCAAAGTCATACCAGAAGAATATTGAACCTACTATTTGAGGTGGTGGACACTCTTTTGGCTTACCACTGGAAGTATTCTGGAGGCTCGATTGGCGACTCTGCCACATATAGTCCTGTGCTAACTGAACTGAACGCAACCACTGTACGTCTCTAGTGCGTCAAGATAAGCTGGATTACCATAACAAGTTAACTGCACGGTTTCTGAACAACCGAAAACTGCTATACCGTCATATAAATGACAGAGGAAAAGTGAAAACTGGAATCCCCCCACTGAAAATTGAAGGCGGCTCCACATCGACTTCTATGGAAGCCGCAAATACACTGAAGGATCACTACATGCCGGTATTACAGAATTGCCAACCATCTTCGTTGAATATCACCCCACCCCCACCTAGACTCTCTACTATTCTGTTCACCGCTGAACGTGTATATAAAAAGATCATGCAGCTCCGTGAAAATTCATCACCTGGAGTAGACCGGATTACACCGAAAGCATTGCGTGCGGTTGCTGTGCAACTTTTTGAACCACTTTCCATGTACTTCCAACGTCTGTTCGATATCTCCTATGTTCCCGAAGATTGGAAACAGGGGATCATAACCCCGATATATAAAGGTGGAAACCGCAGTGATCCTGCAAATTACCGCCCAGTCACTCTGCTCCCCGTGCTTTCTAAAGTCATGGAATCGATCGTGTCCGACGAGTTGATGACTTTTATGGAGAACGAAAACGCTGTCGCTGTCGAACAACATGGGTTTCGTCGCGGACACTCCTGTACGACAAACCTGCTTTTAGCCCGGGACAGCTAGACCAAAGCTGTCGACGCAGGCTACGGTGTTGATGCAATCTAACTGGATTTCTCCAAAGCTTTTGATAGCGTAAACCACGCTATTTTACTACAAAAGCTTGCTCTTCTTGGAATCGGTAATCCACTTTTGTCTTGGATAGCCGAATTTCTCCGTGCCAGAACACTCCACGTTCGCGTCAATCACTTTCTGATTGTTTTTCAATACAATGCGGATTACCCCAAGGTTCTGTACTCGGTCCGCGCTTGTTCTTGATGTTCATCAACGACATTGGTGCATGTGTGAACTCACCGTTTTTAATGTTCGCAGATGATCTCAAACTCTGGCGAATCCTCTCTTCCCCAAATGACTGTGACGAATTGCAGATGGACCTCAACTCACTTAATAGTTGGGCAATTATGAACCAGCTATCTTTCAATCCACGAAAATGCCGATCTCTCCGCATTCGCCACCCCGGTGAACCTAGGTATCAACTAGGGGGCACCGAAGTTTCGGTAAGTATGCAAGAGAAAGACCTCGGTATACTGGTTCAAAGTGACCTCGGGTGCTCTGCTCACTGTTCATACGCTTCCTCAGTCGCGAATCGAAACGTAGGCCTTCTAAAACGAGTCTTTGGTTCATTCGACCGCAGCCTTTCCCCCTCATTTCTTCACGCGTACGTCAGACCTCACGTAGAATACGCCGTGTCCGTCTGGTCCCCGTGGTTAAAGCGCGATATTCACGTCCTGGAACAAGCTCAACGGAGATTCACCAAAATCGTCAAAGGGCTTAGTTCGATGAACTATGAAGATCGCCTTAAGGCACTTAATTTGTTCCCCCTTAAGAGGATCTGATTTTGGTTTTCCTGATTCTCAGGAATGCCAAACACATGTGCTTCAGACTGCTTTCGATGGCCCCTAGTTCCGGAACCCGGGGACATGTCTTAAAGCTTGCCCATCTACCAAGTCGGTTAAACTGCCGAAAGTTCTTTTTCTCAGACCGCACTCCTTCTGCCTGGAATGATTTACCGTCTTTCATTGTAACCTCTCCTTCCCTTGCTATTTTTAAAGAACGCCTTGACTCTTACCTATATCTTTCTCAGAAAATTTGAATTTAACTTCGCACATTTCGTTTTGTTCCCGATGCTGCACCCATTTTCTCTTTTCCAGACCTACATACGAATTGACGCCAATTCATCCTCCCCTGTATTGACTACCCTGTGCTTCCTCTGACCCCACCATTTACGGAACTTTGGTAAACGAAACCCAATTTCATGGACTCCACCCGACCCCTTGTGCTGACTATCCTGTGGTTCTATTTTAAGCTCTTAGCTTTTTGTTCCAAAATATACTATTGACTATTGACTATTGAACTGAACTGAACTGCGCGAGTTTTTCCCTCTCGTGACGGACTCAAGAACCCGTGGCCATGCTCTAAAGCTTCAAAAGCGAAGGACACTACGCCTACCACAGGGATTCACGCTCTCAACAAGAATTGTTAACTTGTGGAATGCGCTTCCGGAAGATGTTATCTCAGCGAGCTCTGAAAACCAATTCAAGCAACTTTTGGATAAGGTATTGCCTGTAATCACGGCGAAGCTGAACAACACTGGACAGGATTTCTTCAACTGAGGTTCTCCTGGACTATGCTGCTGATATAAAGAGATGCTGCCAACCTTGCGCCAACTGACCGCGCGCAAGTTGAATATCATCGCTCGTGACAGATTTCTATTTTTTATTCTGCTTTTGTCATCATGGTTGTTGTTAAATCAAAAACAAAACTTTGTTCTAACGCTAAGGATACTCGAAGATCCGGTGAGTGTAAAACAACCGGTAAAAGCCGTCCTACGGTTGAATCGAATAGTTCATGTGGAAATCCTAAGTGTTCTACTACTGTTCTCGAAGGAATAGAATGCACAAACTGCTCCGTATGGTATCATTCACGCTGCTCGGGTTTAACCGCAACGGTTTTGGCTGAACATAGCTCTAATTCCACCAAACCTTGGTTTTGTAGCGCGTGTACTAATCTCCCTATGGCTAGAAGTTTACTGCATATGATAGATCAACAGTCCAAGACTATCATTACCCTCGAAGGCCGTCTTCATAAACTTGAAAATATGTTTAACGAACAGCATACTACTTCAAGCCTCGCTGTTGTTACATCACTTCCACCAGCACAGAAGTCAGTAGTTAAACCCCCCGTCACGCAGGCCCATCCCATCCATGAACAACAAAAGATCAGCACAAAGCAATCTAGTGTTGTCACTGGCAGACCCAAACCGCTAAACGGCACAAGCATCAATAATGTTTTGACCGCGCGAGCTTCTAGTCCCATGGCAGTGACGTCGAAGGTTTCGGTAGCACGAGCGGAGGCACTTACCGTGATTTGCTCCAATGTCCCCGAGACTGATTCACCTAGCTTCATAGCGCGTCAATCTGAAGATGTGGAACAATGGAAAAAGTTGTGTCATGAGCTAAGTCTTAAGATAGAACCGGCTAGCATGGTCCGCTTGTCAAGAAACCAGAAATCGGCACACGTTGGTGAGCCAAGATTGTTGCGCATCGTGTTGAAATCGTTAGCAGATGTTGAATCCGTTCTTCTATCCGCTTACATGCTTCGAAACAGCTCGTCCCCCATCCGTATATTCCCCGATATATCATGGGCAGATAGGCAAGCGAAGAAGCAAGAAAATTACGATTGGAAACACGAAAGTGACAAAAAAAGCATCTTTATTTATGGCGTTCCTGAACTGAATGATAGCGATCCTAACAAAAACACCACTCATGATTGCGAACAGTGGCGCTTCTTACAGCAGTTGAGTAAAATTACCGATACCTTAACTACTTCCCTGAAGCGTTTGCCAGCTTCTCCCAGCTACCAAGGATCTGGTCCTCGCATACTTAAGGTCACCTTTCAATCTGAATCTATGGTGAATGACGCTTTGCAACAATGATATCGACAAAGGCATTGTGCTCCAGCAGAAGTTCGTCTTCGCTCGGCCCTGGAAAAGCGGATTAACAGTAAACCGCGATTGACGCCACCGCTTCCACTAACCGAAACGAATATGGTGCAGACGGACTCGACGAACCCAAAAAACTCACAAGAGCCGATCCAAACGGGATCGTCGGTCCAGATATTCGTATAAGTGATGCTGCTCCTAACCTTACGCGTGAGGGCTTGAACTGTCTCTACACGAACGCGCAGGGTTTACTCAGCAAACTTGCAGAACTTCGCTTGAGGCATGCTGCTCGTCATTTTGACATAATAGCTGTATCCGAAACGTGGCTAAGCTCTTCGATCACTGACGCCGAGTTTTCTCTCACTGATATGTCCATTCTCAGGAACGATCGTCCAACTAAAGGGGGCGGTGTTCTTCTATACTATAATTCACGTCTTTCTTGTGAGGTTCTCCCGCAAGAGCAACTTAGCGTGGTGGACTCACTTTGGTGTCGCTTGCAACTTAAAATAGGGACTGTGCAATTGTTGCGGTAATATATCGTCCACCGAATACTCAACGCCTCATTGATGATGTCATTATTGCATCCATTCGCTTCGCCTTATCACTACCCCACTCGCACGCATTGCTGATGGGGGATTTTAACTCTCCTGAAGTCGTATGCGAACCCAGCCCAAATACGTTTGCTGCGGATCTGGATGATTTCATCAGCAGTCATCCTTTGTACAACCACGTTAATGTTGCTTCGCAGTGGCGATTGTCCATCTTTACTCGATCTAGTGCTGACTAACGAGGAACTGATGGTAGAAGAAATTCATTATGAACCGCCCTTAGGAAAGAGCGACCACGTCGTCCTGACATTTATTTTCGTTTCTTACGCCGAATTCCTTGACAAGGAGGTACCCATGTTACGGGTAGTTACGCACTACAAGGCGTTTCAAGAAATTGTCACTGCTAACAATTTCGACTTCATGTTAAATGGCGATCCTGAGCTCACCTGGTCCAGATTTGTCTCCCAGTGGCACTGTCTCCTGCAACAATCATCGACTTCCAAAACAGTCAAACGACGTATCCTACGTACTTTCATTCATAGTAGAACTCGTAAGTGGATCTGCTGCAGAAACGCTGCTTGGAGTAAGTTCCGATCGGAAGAGTGTGCGCGAAATTGGGAAGCATAGCGACAATTACGCAACCACTGTACGTCTCTAGTGCGTCAAGATAAGCTGGATTACCATAACAAGTTAACTGCACGGTTTCTGAACAACCGAAAACTGCTATACCGTCATATAAATGACAACAGAAAAGTGAAAACTGGAATCCCCCCACTGAAAATTGAAGGCGGCTCCACATCGACTTCTATGGAAGCCGCAAATACACTGAAGGATCACTACATGCCGGTATTCCAGAATTGCCAACCTTCTTCGTTGAATATCACCCCACCCCCACCTAGACTCTCTACTATTCTGTTCACCGCTGAACGTGTATATAAAAAGATCATGCAGCTCCGTGAAAATTCATCACCTGGAGTAGACCGGATTACACCGAAAGCATTGCGTGCGGTTGCTATGCAACTTTGTGAACCACTTTCCACGTACTTCCAACGTCTGTTCGATATCTCCCATGTTCCCGAAGATTGGAAACAGGGGATCATAAACCCGATATATAAAGGTGGAAACCGCAGTGATCCTGCAAATTACCGCCCAGTCACCCTGCTCCCTGTGCTTTCCAAAGTAATGGAATCTATTGTATCCGATGATTTGATGGCTTTTATGGAGAACACGAATGCTGTCGCCATCGAACAACATGGGTTTCGCCGCGGACACTCCTGTACAACAAACGTGCTTCTGGCGCGGGACAGCTGGACGAAGGCTGTTGATGCGGGCCATGGTGTCGACGTTATATACTTGGATTTCTCCAAAGCTTTTGACCGTGTTAACCATGCTATTTTACTGCAAAAGCTTGGCCTACTTCGAATTGGTAACCCACTTTTGTCTTGGTTAGCCGAATTCCTCCGCTCCAGGACACTCCGCGTTCGCGTCAGACAATCGCTCTCCGATTGTTTTTCAATACAATGCGGATTACCCCAGGGCTTTGTACTCGGTCCGCGTCTGTTCTTGATGTTCATCAACGACATTGGAGCATGTGTGAACTCGCCGTTTCTGATGTTCGCAGATGATATCAAGCTATGGCGCATCCTCTCTTCCTCGAATGATTGTGATGACCTGCAAGCCGATCTTACCTCACTTAATAACTGGGCAACGTCGAACCAGCTCCCTTTCACCCCACGAAAATGCCGATCTCTCCGCATCCGTCACTCTGGCGAACCTAGTTACAAGCTAGGGAACACCGAACTTTCGGTGAGTATGCTAGAAAAGGACCTCGGCGTATTGGTTCAAAGTGATCTGGAGTGCTCAGCCCAATGTTCCCTCGCATCATCAGTCGCCAATCGCAACGTAGGGCTCCTCAAAAGGGTATTCGGGTCTTTTGACCGCCGCCTCTTTTCCTCGCTCCTACACGCGTACATCCGACCCCACCTGGAATATGCGGTATCCGTTTGGTCTCCATGGTTAAAGCGTGACCATCACGTCCTAGAGAAGGCTCAACGGAGGTTCACAAAGCTCGTCAAAGGACTCAGTTTACTGAACTATGAGGACCGCCTCCAGCAACTCAACGTGTTCCCGATCAGTTACCGTCGCATCCGAGGTGATCTGATACTGGTTTTCCAGATCTATAAGGAGAACAAACATCCGTGCCATGGACTGCTTTTGATGGCACCCAGTTCCGGAACCCGGGGGCATGTTGTCAAGCTAGCCCACCAGCCCAGTCGGTTAAACTGCCGTAAATTTTTCTTTTCTGTCCGTACCCCTCGTTTTTGGAATGATCTACCAGTTTTTGTCGTAACCTCCCCATCGCTCTCGATTTTTAAAAAGCGGCTTGACGCTTATCTCTATTTTTCTCAACAAGTTTAATGGATTCTCTTTTTTCTTCTTCCCGATACTGCACCCATTTTCCTCTTCCTTTCCATATACGTTTACGGAACCTCGCCGATTCATCTCCCCCTGTATTGACTGTTATGATACATAACCACACCCTTTACTGAACTTTGGCGATTGACGCCGAACCCGCTGAACTCCACCCGACCCCCTGTACTGACTATCCTATGGTTATATTTTAAGCTCATAGCTTTTGTACCATAATATACTATTGACTATTGACTATTGACTATAGAGATGCGGCTTACAAGGGCTTGACCCCCTGTCGTCTATCAAGAAGAAGAAGAAGAAGAAATCAAATTTGAAATGTCAAGGCCGGAAAGTAGCACGAATATTATTTTATATGGAAATGTTATTTTATTGAATAGCACAAGTTCTCAAAGCAAAAAATCTCATTCTGCACATCCTTTCAAGCATTAAAATTGACGCATCACTAAATTCAAATGTGAGGCTGTTCAACTTCAACCTGGGCAACCTGAGAGCATCTGTAGTGGACCAGTCAAGCTAGTATACAAAACTCGCAATACCAAAATTAGCAATCTGACTCACGAACAGTTCTTTTGATCCACGTACATATAATCCGCAATCCTCTTTTGATAATTCCTTGTTCTTGTAATGACTTCAATATTTCTACTCGAAATGTTACGTTCCCGAGACGGAATTCCCAAAGCCCAGATCGACCGAGAACGCGGGTAACGCACACAACAGAAGTATATTGTAATAAGTGATAAGTTGATTATGTACAAAATCGTATTCAACAGAAGAATTGTGTTCACTAAGTTGTGGAACAAAAAATCGATGAAATATGAGTAATAACGTTAACAGGGAATCGACAAATCAATAGTACTATCGATCGTCTGAGCGAACCGATATTGTCAGAACAAATTGAACTGAAGATATCAAAAACTGTACAATAGATTTTTACCAGAAAAATTGTTAAGTAAAAATTAGATTTGTACAAACTCGACACATCTCCCCCCTAGAGCGTTGGAAAAAAATGGAAACTCTCGAAACATTTTAAGTGAGGTAAGTCTCAAGTTTCTTTAGCCAAGTAACAATACGGCCAGATCGTGTGTGGTGGGTTCTTTTCAAGCAAGAACGTCAAGTCTGCGGGGAAGGACTGGGTATACCCATTGGTTGCGTGGGAGGAGTGGATTGGATGTCGGTAGCATTTTGCGGGATACAAGTGGGTATATTGACAACATCGCGATTTTGGCTTTCAGTGTTTCGTAAGCTTCGGTTTGAGCTTGACGGCAAGGGTTGCACATAGGCGACTTTTAGGCGATCAATGATAATGTTGTCAGCAGTTCCGTTTTTATCTATCTTGAAGTATTTGGGATGACGTTCAAGTACTCGGTACGGACCGCTGTAAGGTGGCATCAAGGGCTTCTTTACACTGTCGACCCTCACGAAGACAAACTCGCATGATTGGAGGTCTTCATGCACTTGCTTATCGCGATGCGATATTCTTGGCTGTTGATAACGCAATGTCCGCATATGGCGCTTAAGATCTTCGATGTACTGACTAGTTGGTGTGAAGTCGTGTTCACGAGAGTCACTGACCATTTCACCCGGTAACCGCAGTGTTGTGCCATAAACTAGTTCTGCTGTTGAACACCCGAGATCTTCTTTCACTGCCGTTCGTAATCCTAACATGACAAGCGGTAATGAGACTGACCAATTTTGTGTATTCCCGTGAGCAATGAGGGCAGCTTTCAGTTGTCGGTGAAAGCGCTCTACTAGACCATTCGCGCAAGGATGATAGGCTGTGGTGCGAATGTGGTCGGTGCCCAGCAGTTGGTTTAACTCTCGAAAGAGTGCTGATTGGAATTGAGAACCACGGTCAGTTGTAATGACTGAAGGAACGCCGAATTGTGATATCCAAGATTCGATTAATGCTTCGGCAACCGTTTTTGCTTCAATGTCTTTCAAGGGCCTTGCGACAGGCCATCGCGTAAATCTGTCAACACATGTTAAGATGTAAGAATGATTACGTGAGGGTGGCAGTGGTCCAACTAAATCGAGATGAATATGGCTGAATCTTTCGTCTGGTGCTGTAAAAGTACCATAAGGTGAGATAGTGTGACGGTGAACTTTTGCACGTTGACAATGAATGCATGAACGCGACCAAATTGAAATGTCGTGATTCATTTTTGGCCACACGAAACGGTCAGAGATTAACTTTCTAGTAGCGCGAATACTTGGATGTGAAAGATCGTGTATTTGGTGGAATATTTCGCGACGTAATGTTGCTGGTACAAAAGGTCTAGGGGTTCCTGTGGATAGATCGCATGTAATAGACATGGAGGAGTCAGCGATTGGGATCTCGGTTAGCGTCAACGATGAAGATTTCCGAATTTGTGGTAACTCCTGGTCGGTAAGCTGAGCTTCTGCGATTTTTAGTGATTGAACGTCGCTGGTAATAGAATTGAGGTGACCACGGGATAGGGCGTCGGCGACAACGTTATCTTGGCCTGAGACATGTCGGATGTCGGTGGTAAACTGTGCAATGAAGTCCAGTTGTCGAATTTCTCGAGCTGAGTAGCGGTCAGTGTTTGAAAGCAGGGCGTAACAGAGCGGTTTATGATCAGTTAAAACCGTGAATTCTCGCCCTTCAAGTAAATGGCGGAACTGACGGATGGCATAATAGATTGCAAGCAATTCTCTGCCAAACGTACTGTAGCGAACCTGAGCTGGTTGCAGTCTCTTTGAGAAAAACGATAATGGGTACAATTCTCCATTGCGACTATATTGTAAAGTTGCACCAATCGCTTCGTTAGACGCGTCCGTGGATAAAAATAGTTTGATATTAGGATCAGACGGCAAGTGGTTCAGCAACGTTGCCTCGCTAAGCGCATTTTTAATGCGTTCAAAAGCAGTTTTAGCTGAGTCTGTCATATTTAACGAGCGTTTGTTGTTGCGGAGTAAATCCGTCAATGGTTGAATTAGCTCGGCACAGTGAGGAATGAATCGACGGTAGTAATTCACAAGACCAAGGAAACGACGGAGTTGTCGTATTGATTCGGGTAATGGGTAGTCTTTTATGGCGGAAACCTTTTGCTCTAATGGCCTGATACCTTTGGAAGCAACTTGATGTCCAAGAATTTCTAGTGATTCGACGCCAAATACGCATTTATCGGGGTTTACGACTATGCCGTACTTCGACAGTTGTGAAAAGACGCGATGTAAATGTTCAGAGTGTTCAGTGGGCGATTTACTAGCGATGAGTACGTCATCGATGTAAACGAAGACGAAATCGAGACCCAAGAAAACTTGATCCATGAACCGTTGAAATGTCTGTGCTGCATTGCGCAGACCGAATGGCATTCGAACGAATTCGAAAAGTTCGAATGGTGTGGTTATGGCTGTTTTGGGCACGGGTACCAACCAACAGTGATATTATGCCTGTAAGCACGCGAAGCTGTACGACGCCTGGAAGGATTTTTTCAACTGCGGGTGATCCCTGGACTATGTTTTCTGATGAAAAGAGGTGCGGCTCACAAGGGTTTGTACATCTGTTGTCTATCATGAAGAAGAAGAATTAACTTAACTCAGATTTAAATCCTATCAACAAAATATAATTTGTGTATTCTACAAACGATCAAACAAATGCAACAAAGTTTTGTACATTTACGCTGCATGTAATCAAGCAGATCAACTCTGAAATTAATTTATGCGAAACATTTCTATTTATTTGTTTTAGTTGCCTGTTTGAAGCGGTTGGCGCGTAGACGTTAAACGAACACTAAATAAGATTTCTGCTTTATTGTTTGAAGTGGTGGACGCTCTTCCGTGGCATACCACCGAAAGATATCTGGACGCTCGATTGACTCGTTAGGCACTTACTGTCCTGTGCAAACTGAACTGAACTGAACTCCAATAGCTGCTGTAGAAGTTGTTACCTCCGAATATAATATTTTCATAATGGCGTTCTAAATATGATAGTCACCCACTGTAAAACCTTGGTCTCAACTCATCATATTTTCGTTTCCCCTAATGGAAAACTCGCTGGTGCGACCTACTCTCACGAGAAGTCCTTCCCTTGGCGGAAGAAAAGGTATATTCACACCTAACCTACCGCATTTCAGACGTCTCGCGTATTCAAAACCCATCTGGTCATCAACTTCAAACATTTAAAAATTCTACACGCAAATTCGGCAATTACAAGTTCACCCGGCGTAACAATTTACTGGAAGATGCAACTATAAAAGAGGATATTCGGAATTCGTCTAATTATCCTAAATATGTTAATTTAGGATGTTCTGCAGATGCATATTTGTATGCGTCGTAAGTCTCTCTTAATCTAACTTTGCAGGTCGCATTTGCGACTCTCTCCCGCTAGTATGGAATCTTTTGGGAGATCGGGCGAGAAAATACCTCGCTGGGATTTAATAACAGAGGTCTCGTTTATATCTGAAGCCCCTATTCAATGTCCCATATGTTTGAACAGCCCAATATTTCCTCGAATGGAGAGATGCGCGCACGTTTATTGTGGCCCATGTGCTGTACAATTTATTAAATATGAAAATGAAGGGGCCTCGAAAAAGTGTGCCGTTTGTTCATGGACTATGAGAATGCAAGATTTGAAAAGGTATTTTGTTATTTTATTATTATTCAAAGGGTTACTGTCACAAACATCGAACCATTGAAGGTTGGGTCTACTCTGGAAATGTCTCTTGTGCGTCGGTCAAAAGTCGAATCACATTTAAGTTTTATGGATGTGAAATCCATGTCATCTTGCGATTCTTCTGTTTTTCGTTTCATCGTTGAAGTTAGCTGGAGTGAATTACACGCATCTCATACGGCTGAATTATCTGGCCTGCTAGAATTACAAAACGAGTGTGTCAGCAGCGGCGAAACCGATTTGTTACCCCACATTTCCTATCTTATTCACACGTTGACTTGCGAACTTGAGCAAATTGGTAATTTCTATCCTGTCACCTAATATTTAGATGTGAACTCTGGTCCAACACCCACAGCAACTTTGAATACACCTATTTCCTCCATCTCGGACACTGCAGACTATCACCTATTTTACCAAGGTTAGTCCCCAACAAACGTTCGAATTTTGCAGCTTCCGATGGCCGGTTGATATTTCTAGATGGCTTGATGTGGAACTGTTTAATAAGTGAATGCGGATCAGTAGAGACACTACCAATTACAATCGATGTGACAGTCACCGCTATCAACTTCCAAAAGATGTCACCAGTGAGTAATTGTAACGACAATGCAACTAATTAAAATGCCGTCTCCTGTCCATACCTAATTGCCAAATCTTTTTTGTTGTTGACCGGCTGGAATACTTCCAATTATTTTCATGACTTTGGTTCATCGCTGCTGTCTAAGTCATTGGCTTAAGTGATACAAAGACGAGTGTCGAACTGAGACCGATGTTGATTAATACAATCTATGAGGCTCAATTGATAGTGTTGCCTCAGCCACTGCCTCGCTTTTGAATTACACACTGCAAGGGTACTGCTTTCTATTGCTCAAAGTTTGGTAGCCTTGTCTAAATACCACTTGTTAGCAGTCAAAAGCTAAGACGAGCTTAACGTGGTGCAATAGTTCATATTCGTCCTTACCCCATTTGGCTATACTAAACATTACACTTTTGGCACCGGCAGGCATATCATACCACGTAGTTTGACAAACAGGTCAGTCGAGCAAACTAAGTTTCAAACAGCTGCCTTGTGATTCATGTTTTCTGCTTATGACTTTGAGTAAGATCTCTCGGCCTAGTTAACCACGCCATCAAACAACTATGTAAGTATTTGTTAAATGAGAGTTTTCGTGAGATC
This sequence comes from Atriophallophorus winterbourni, assembly GCA_013407085.1. Classification (NCBI taxonomy): domain Eukaryota; kingdom Metazoa; phylum Platyhelminthes; class Trematoda; order Plagiorchiida; family Microphallidae; genus Atriophallophorus; species Atriophallophorus winterbourni. The sequence continues at coordinate 18,318 of JACCGJ010006239.1, forward strand.
ATGCTCAACCTGTCATCAAAATGACATTGACAAAAATCTTTTAGTAAGCTAACTTGAGATTTCTACCAAGTGAGGGCCAGTGATCTAAAGTATGCCGATGACATCGCACTTCTGGGTATAACTTTCACATCGTGCAAAAAGATACAGATTGACTGGCGCACGAAGCTTTAGGGTGTAGTGTGTGTTTTGCACAAAAGGACTGTGCGGCAGAAATCTGGAAATGATATTTCGGTTACCCCAGAAGTTGTTTCACTGACAGCGGTTGTATTGATGACCATATCTCACAGTGTGCATGTAAAGCGAATAAGAAATGTGAAAACTAAAGGAAACAACCGGGTGACCGGTCAGTATAGTGGCGCACCCGAACAAATGTTCACTCTAGGCTCAGCGCTTCAAATAGTTATGAAATCTTGACCAATCTTACAGTCGAAAAAGTGGTGCCAATGTAGTTTATTTTGTCAGTTTATCTAAAAAAAATAAGAAGCACATGCAATTGATCTACCAAAAAACAAACTGCTATTTTTTCGGGTCCATGTTGCTTGGTACTTTGCCTGGCTGAAGAGGTATTTCACTGATGAGTAAACACTCGAACCATTATCATGTTAATTTTCTCAATGGCTGTGCAACTTGTCAGCCTCTCAGTCCACGTGTTCTTGGTTCTAGCCGCGCAATCGTATACATCCGCGAAACGCGTACTCTTGTCATTAGATTAAACTTACTTGCATGTGGCACGAATATGCAATCTGGCACAGATATACAATCTTGCAGTACTTTACTGTGTGGTTAACACCGTGCTAAATTAGCCACCGGTAGTGAGCTGCATGCTGAAATACGCTGAAGTAAAACTACCATCTCTATTTTCTTTCTCATATCTGTCTAGGCCTGGGCAACCTGACAGTATGTTAGCCCACGTGCAGTCTTTGACTGTGCGGCACTGCCTGGATCAGGCTTGTGCGTTCATGCCATGTGATGTCAAGCACGTGAGCTAAGATACTGGCAGGTTGCCCAGGTCTAAACATTTACACTATTCTTAGATAATATCAACCAATTTCACATGTCTTTTATAGTTTCTTTTTGTCAACTCGTTTATATTTCTCATCAAGTGTGCTATCTAAGCACCTCGATCTTACGTCAATATAGTTTTTTGTTTTGTTGTAAATGATGGCCATTCCTAGTTTTCAAGTGCAAATGAACGTAAGTGTGAACGTACATAGTCATCATCTTACACGTTTAGAAACACTCGTGTATGTAAAACGTCTTTCGTCGGTTGATTTAAAACAAATCCTGCCCGTGACAATGCTTGACCCTACTCTTCCAGATGAGCAAATAATTCGAATCGGTATTGCTTATCAGGACAAATGATTTCCCTCGCTTATTCGTTGCAGCAAAAATTTAAATTTCAATGAAACTGATCGTAAAATGTTTCTAAAATAGATTCGACGTCATTTAAAAAGGGCGATCATGCTATTTACATGTGGACTATTGTATCCACATGAAATGGCAGTGAACGTTTTTGAAAGCCAGTTAGAGTAAAATTGCAATTTTCATGCTACTTTGTTGACCGATATGAAACAGCAACGAAATTCGTGCAAACGCTTGTTCCGTTTTGCTTGCGACTGCATTTCGAGTCGTTAAATTCGTGTTGCTGTTTATGATCAGACACTGTTATCTCTGTCTTCTAGAACATTTACTATCACAATTTCTGTCTTCCAATGAATAGTTTTTTTTGCCTGCAGTACGCAAGCAAACGTTGGCGTCACCTCAGCCACATACCACTTGGTCATTGGTTCTCGTTCATCGAAATTGATCTGAAGTCGTTAGTGTCTGACAGGGTTCTCGATAAGTTTGCTTCACCTCTCAGAGCTAGATCGATGGAAAGACATCGGAAACGTCTTGAGGATATTCAGCTCACACAACAGAAAGAAGCCGCAGAGAACCAACTCCCGTCGCTATGTAAGTGCAAGTCTGACGAAATATCATATATTCTCTATCCACTCTACTTAACCCTATTTTTTTAGCTCCAGGATTTATTCTGTCAGGACACGCTGATTTAATCGAAAGTACAAGTGAGTATTTCTGGACTGTTTTATATTCCTAGGTATTCAACAATCAGATTTTATTCCGTTATGTGCTTCTCGCGAGGAAATGTCGACAACGAACAAATTCTCGTCATCGTTCGCCGAAGTAAGTTGACATTTGTTGCACAAATATCTTTTCCTGCTCTAATTCACTGTTTTATGATTTACTAACCATGTTTGGGCTTAATGTAGCGCGATGATTCTCATTCCTTTTCCACTGATTGTGATGTACTAAATAGCGTATTTTAGACCAATAAAGTTGTGCGTTTAAGTCAGTTATTCAACCGATGTGCATAGGCATAACTCTTCCGGTACACAACCGTACTAAAGTACAAAATGTCGGGTTTGGTGACCGACGAAGGGCAGCAAATTGGACGTCAACGAAGCCGACTCATCTTCCAGGAGGAGATAGTTGCACAAAAGTAAAGTAAGAAAATTAGACTGATGCTCTATCTCAACTGCTGCATTTGTTTTTATTTGAAAATTGTGTTATGCGGAGAAAAAAATTACATGCAAGTTTCTCAATGTTTATTCCAGGTGTATCTACCCCTTCCTCATTCGAAATTTAATAGTTAGCATACAACTAGATATTTCTAAGCAAATAGCTTTCAAGCAGCGTGTTGCAATCTAATTCCAAATACTGGATTTCAAAAATGTGGCGCTCTTGGTCAATGAATAATACGATGCTCCCGTTTGATTTTTACAGGTAACAAAATCGGGTGCTCAATCGCTAGTCGATCGTAACCGAATTGCCAATTTTTCTCGGGACTCCGCGAAACAGAAAACCTTCAATCCCGCTACAGAGGTATGGCCCTCACTCACTAGTGCAAGATCAACCTCAACGAATGTCCCTAATATTTCCATGAGCAACATCAATTCACCCCCATTTCCAAACGTTAACTCAAAGAGACGGCGCAAGAAACAGGCATCAAACTCGTAAAACGTTTCACGTATATGTTGTTTTGCGTAATATATGAACTGTTATTTGCTAATCGATGATCGTTACCTCATTTAACACTTTCGCAACAGGGAACATTCATTTTAGTGATCTATTTAGGTGACGCACGATTGCAGTATCGATTTCGGCTTTCTTTTGTGGGTGTCAACTTACTTTCACTTTTGTGCGACCATCTCCTGGAGGATGAGTCGGCTTCAATGAGGGGTCGTAGAAATTTAGGTACAAAGCGGCGTCCCCAGAACCACTCGGCGTTTGTTCGAGTCAGCTTCTATAGCCTTTGCACAACCAAATGCAACCTGCAAGGCAGCAGAGAGTTGCCAGAAAACGGTGGTATGCACCAACTAACCGTCTGCCAGACTCTGTTTCAGATTTTTCCTCAGGGTTTTCTCCCGAAGCCTTTCCCGCGATCGGGTATTCCGCAAGGCAGCGGAGTTTTAAAAATCAGGGTTTTCCTTCCATTAGATGAAATGCCTTCCCAGGCTAACGAGCTCCATCTGTCCGAAGCAAACTGGTTTTCAGGTGCCATTAACTCGCCCCCGCCCTTTTTCCTGTTGGTGGAAGCAGTTCCGCCGGGCTCGGGGAGTCACTCGTGGAGGCCAGAAGCTGGACTTGGTTGTCAGAGGCTATTTGAGACGCATGCCATATGGGAGCATATGGTGTGCAACTACAAGTTTGAAACCAAGTAGTGCGGCATAAAGTTTGCATGCCAGTTTAAATGCAATCATGTTGCATATGCTCAAACTGAATTTGTGTGCAGGTCATTATCGCGCTTGTCTGTTCAATGGCACATCAAGCAAGACGAAAAAATCCATGGTTGAACAGCAGCAGCATTGATCGCAAAAGTCGTATCGAAATGAAAAGGATAAGAATCATCATTTTAAACAGTTTTATGAAGAAAAGTAAATCACAGCAAATTATTTTGACATTAATTCTGAGCTTCATTGACGCATGCTGTACTCGGTACCGCGCCACACTGAAAGTAAAAAATTAGAAGCAGCTTCAGGAAGTGGTATAACTATAATTAGATACGCTATCAATGTTATCGTAATGTCGGACAACTCGTGGAAGCTGGATAGTAGTGTGTTCATTCAAAATCAAAACCATAGAGTCAAGTAAAGTGTCGCACAATCACTGATTAGCTGAAACACCAAATTTGTCTAGATATATAATAAATTTAAAATATCAATGAGACCATACGCATACGCTCATCACCGGCAAACCAATTTATCACCACATTACCTATGAGGTACACAAGTACTTCACGATTGCGTACCCCGCTACCACGAGTAAATGTATACAAGTCTGAGCACAAATTTAAGGACACACAGACCTTGTGATATTTTCAGTACACATTTTGCGTTTTGAAATGATGGAGAAATTGGGATGTATAAAGCAGCGGGGCGTTCCAACCTTACGTGCGCAAAATACTAAAAATTGTTCACGCAGAGATTTAGCATTCACAAAATAATAGGAAAGATGCACCACGATGCGGGTCATTCCACGCTTACCATAAAGCCTTCCATGTATTTGCCCATTCGTCTGAGCTGCGGCGCGATGCGACTGGTAAAATGTTGTAAACAAGCCGCAAGACCGATACACGTTTCCCAGGGCAAAGTCACTAAAGTGACGCTGAAATCGTTTCTCCACGCTTTAAGAATATCTTGTGCTTTCCTGCAAAATTAAACGCTCGTTTTTTATCGCTGCGCAATCAAACGTGTTAAAAATAGGGTGCAAAAGCCAATTTATTCCAGTTAGTCAGAATGTTTCGTTGTATGTCACTTGATTTATCGCTGGAAGTCTGCTCATGTGAGATCTATCCAAAATGTGAGTAAATCATCTCAACTTCCTTAAAAGGGGATCTTTTGGAATACGACCTTTTGCATTCTATAGATATGCCCAAGCAGGCGTGGTTGACGCTATCGCGGTCGATTGAACATGAATTGTAGACCAGCTTTAGAGAGCGCTCGAATATTTCTTACTGCGACTTTCCACAATAGATTCAACCTGCAACCTTTTCCACCGTAGAGTAAGTCATTTGGTATACGAAATGGGAAGGTGACGCAGTGTAAAGCCTAGTTCTGCATAGGTCAGTTAGGTAAAATCACGCGATGGGTGAATAAAAAGCTGGTTAGCAAACGCAAACACCAGTACAAAATAAAAACCAGTAACGTTCTGCGAACCTGATTACTGTTTCGCACAAACGAAATGGATATACAGTTTGTTTGAGATCGTGTCTCGTCTAATCTAAAATATAGATTTGATGAATAATGGGGTAACCGTTTGGTCTGCACATCGCCGTTTTAAACGACGCGCTTCTACAGCGTAATAGAATGCAATATTTGATATCGTGAACAGTGGGGTTCGCCAGGACGAATTAATCTGGGCTTGTCCATATTAATACGTTTCATGCATGAACACTAAATTTTTGCTGTTACGCAAATATTTGGCAGAATGGGCAACTCTAATGTTACGAATGACAGATCAATAGAAACCAAGGCATTATATTATAATGCTGACGTTTTGGTATTCAATCACCATTGTCTTTAACAGATTATACATGAATTCGGTTGTCTTCGTTCAACCAAATTTACATTGCATTCCATTTGCAGATTACAAACATACTAAATGATGCTACTACCTGTCGATACAATTACTTGTAATGGTCCTTGCTAACTGATCCAGGCAAAGTGCCGCGCAATCGAAGACTGTACGTGTGCTAGGATAGTGCCAGGTTGACAGGCCTAGATAGATATAAGGAATCAAACTTGAAAGTTCAATGTTAGTGAGACTCCAGCCTGTTTCCACATGCAGCTCAGTACCGGTGGCAGATCATTTAGCATGTATACCATTATCTGTGCTACATCACATTGCTGTTAAACATTTTGTGAACCAAAATTAGGAGGACGAGGTTTTGTGTTTATCCACGGATACAAGTTACCATCATCTAATAGTTTGGAAACGACCTCTTACAATGTATAAAAGCACAAGCCTGATCCAGGCAAAGTGTCGCACAGTCAGAGACTGCACGTGGGCGAAGATACTGTCAGGTTGCCCAGGCCTAGACAGATATGAGGAACGAAAAAGAATGGGAAATGGTAGTGAGACTCCAGCCTGTTTCAGCATGCAGCTCACTACCGTTGGCCAATCAATTTAGCACGATGTTAGCCGTACAGCACAGAAATGCTGCACGATTGCACATCCGTGCATTACAAAGGAACCATACGGTCGAGACGAACGATATTAAGCTGATTCAATTAGATTTCAAGCACGAACTATTATGCCAGAATGAAAAAAGATATATTTGCGATGGGCGCATTACTTGCACACTGATTCGCATCTGCCGATGACAGTCAGACTGATATTTGTATATCCATTGATGGTTGTGCTGCGAATTCGGTCTCAGCGCATACACAAAGAACAAGTGCCAACGATCGTTGAGGACTTTTCTAAATGTGTTACTTCAGGGGAGTTCGAATCACAAATCGCTTGATATGCTATGTGGCTACAGAACTGTTTAGTGATGGGGATGACATGGTATTAGAGTGAGATGGTGACCTTCCGTTTTTAGCCATTAGTCCTTGAAAGCATGACAGTAACGAACTCGGACAGCACCACTTTGCTTAAGCACGAGCTTCGGGTATTTAGTGTTGCGGTTACACTATATACACTAATGCAACTGTAGCAATAGCTCGCATTTATCAAATCAATCGAACGACTTGTAACTTACAGCTCTTTACCTCCCTCGTCAGATAACACGATACGGTAAAACACTCGGCGACAGGTGACATGATCCGCAGTTACATCAGCCTGTGCTTCTTCACTCATCGCCTTCACACTTGAATCGGTTGAACCTTCACACTTGATCGCTTTTGGAAGCGGAACGTTGTATAAGCGGACTTCCTGATCCAGTAGCCACAGCTTGAAGATTTAGCAACACGCAGTATTAGAAGAAATTATCTGATTCAACACGTTTTTAAAGATAACAATGTAACGCAAAAATTCCTTCAAATTATCATTACAATAATTCCATTTCGGACAAACTAAAAACCTCGAAACTAGTATACTCTACGAAACATATCACAACAACCACTATATTAATTCCGGACATGCATGCAGAGTGGACTTCAGTTGAGATTACATGTTCGCAATCTGCAACACGTTTAAGTAAAGAAGTTAGAATAGGTGAAATACACACTTCCAGTTTCAACAACAACATTGGACTATTGAACTCGACGTGATTCCAATGGGCTCACAAAATGTATTCCTGACAAAATTGCAACGATAAACCTAAAAATGAAGCACACTATTTCAGTATTCAGGTGAGCTAAATGAATGCCCTACCGAAACACATTTAATGACGAGCAAAATAGAATGTTGCGTATGATAGCCACATAAAGTCACATTTAAGATGCCCGTTGTATTATAAGCCCAGAAGACGTGACACAGCGATAGGATCGGTTTTGGCGACTACAAAGGATGTTGCTGGCTCCTTCACGACTGGTCGGGTAGATAAAGCTGGCACAGATGTGCAATCGTGCAGCATTTTTGTGCTGTACGGCTAACATCGTGCTAAATTGATTGGCCAACGGTAGTGAGCTGCATGCTGAAACACGCTGGAGTCTCACTACCATTTCTATTTCTTTTGTCATTTCTGTCTAGGCGTGGGCAACCTGACAGTATCTCAGCCCACGTGCAGTCTATATCTGTGCGGCACTTTGCCAGGATCAGGCTTGTGCTTTCATACCATACCATACCATACCATAAAGCTGTTAAAATGTGCCATTCTGAAAAAGATTCCTGAAGGCTTAATTGCGATCGGTCAAAAGGTGGACGTTAGCCATGAGAGATACATTGAGAAAGACAGACTCAGCGCTCACGAAACTGGTCCTCAACCCCAAACCCATTCGCATCTGGCGTCGGCGAGAGGGCGGTCAAGTGAAGACCTGAATGTCGATTGTGAAGAAGGATGTAGACGCCAAAGGGACTGCACACCGTCTACGTGGGAACGTGACTGGATTAAGATCTGCAACGATCTCGCCTCCGATCGAAGCGCGTGGGCTAGCGTGATTCGAGACTTCAGTGAACCCGGCTAATCTACCCGTGGAGACAGCCGCAAAACTGTAAAAGTAAAGTAAGGACGTTAGCCCTAGTCACAACACGTAGGACTAAAATTGGTGATGGTCGGAGGTTCGAGTCACAGACTTGGTATAGGATGAATTCAATAAAAGTGAAAATCTAGTCCACCGTGAACCGTCGTGATCAAATTTGTGAATATGTTTGAAGGACTTGCTACTGACGAGTAGTCAAACATAAACACCAAATGTATGATGCGGGCATGCATGCATTGTTGAAACAATTCCATTTGTTTAAAAATGAATGGGAAAGCCGAATTTATCGCTTGAACATGAGCATAAAGGCCTATCGACCAAGAGCTATAACGAGTAAAAACATTGATGTGGAAAATTACCACCTAATGTGATACGATTAATGCGAATAATCTTACGTACCAACATGAAATCGACGTTTCCGTGCCAAGTAATTGCCGATACGAGGACGCGATAGTGCTGATTCTCCAGTAAGCTCGAAATCAACAATGAATAAAAGTCCTTTTCATCGATTCTGGAAATTACATATATTTTGTGCATACGGATACAATGAATGCAAGCACGGGGTGGCAAGAATGGTCAGGCAAAGTAAAATACCTAAACCTTCAAAGGAATTCGAAAGGCAGTAATGGTGGTGAAATTACAGTAGCCGACTGGATTCTATATTGAATGAAGAGCACCCAATCAATATTAGAATTGTGAGCTTGCAACTTTTGTCTTCTAAAGAAACCAAATGGCAGTGGTTTTTTAGTCGCAGGACGATAATTATGCTTACTAAGTAACTCAATTTTGATAACACTGGTATGTATGTACAAAAACACAAGCTTGATCCGCAGTCATAGACTGCACTTAGGCTAAGATACTGTTAGGCTGCCCAGGCCTAGATAAATGAAAATCTTTGCAGCTCACTACCGGTGGCAAATCAATTTAGTACAGTTTTGGCTGTACAACACAGAAAGTACTGCATGATTGAAAATCCGAACTTGATTTGTAGACTGTTGGATAACTGGCAGACGATTTTGAACGATGAGAACGTGGGAAAATGTGTTTTAGGCAAGAATATAAGGTTCATGCTCGATAGGTTTGCCTGTTTTATGCAATAACTAAAAGTACACGGGATTACTTACAGGGGTTTCTCAATATAGCGAAGAAAATCTCCATCGATATCTCGTTCTTCAAGAAGCACATCGACACAATTGGTCCACAAAGAAATGTGTTCGGAATTCCCGACGAGAACTAATAAAGTTGAACCATTTAGTGATGAACTAACTTAGACATTGAAAAACAAGTTGAATTTTGCTTATATTTATAGAAAGAGC
>JACCGJ010006240.1:0-13419 GCA_013407085.1 Atriophallophorus winterbourni
TTCTCCTCTATGCATTTTTACGTGATTCCAGAACTGATCAGTAGGCAAACAAATCCCGTTTTACTTCCTATGTTATTTGTAATTCTCATATTATTCTGTTTTTTTGTAAAGCTATGTGCTTTTTAGACCATTAAATTGAATTGAATTGAATTATTAGATTTTAGACGTGGGATAATAACAGAGTGTTTCCAATGAGTTGTAAAAATTCCAGATTTGAGAGAAATATTGAAAAGATTTATTGAAATTGAAGGAAAGTCTTCATTATCGTTGTGCAAGATGGCTGATATAAAACCTATATCTTCAGGCTTATAAGAGATTTTACTTCGACCAAAAATGCCTTTTACTTCTTGTACAGAAAAATATACGACGGATGCTTCGTAGATGGAAAGGCAGGGCACAATAAATATACGTAAATGTGCTACAAGTCCCAGCTTTTATTGCAACTAAACTTGGATACCTCGAAGTAATTGCTGCGTCACCCCGTGTGCCTATTGATCCGCATATCTCGGAGCCACAATTAGTCCCATCGATGGATGAAACGCGTCCTTCCGCAAATCAACAAAAAACCCTATGAAGAATTCTCGTATGGGACAATGACAGCAATCTGTACAAACATACCCGAATCTAAGTCGCCGTGTTTCTATCTGAAGACTTTCTGCAATGGGATGAAGTTTGCCCTACCCTTAAATTTTCTTCGGAAGCCGTTAATTTGGTGCAAGTGTCCATGCCTTCGTATTCGCCTCACCTAGGAGAACCCAGACTTATCCGTGTCACACTGAAGTACAATGAAGCAGCTGAAATCGTGCTTCTCTCCATGTACACACTTCACTACTCCCGTACCCTAGTCCGTATTTTCGCGGACCTAACACGGGCAGCAAGGCAAGCCAAGAAAAACGCTTTTGACTGAAAACATGACAGGGACAAGCCTAGCATATATGTACACGGCATTCCCGAGCTCTATGACGCTGACGAATGCAAAAATAACGTTAACGACTGTGAGCAGTGGCGTTTTATACAACAGCAAACTGACATAACGGGCACACTTACAGCATTGTTAAACGCCTACCTAAGTCACAAATGCAGTGCCCCCGGATTACCAAGATTCGCACTCTCTCAACATTTCACCCATGTCCTTATAATGGGAGGCTTCAACTCTCCGGGTGTATCGTCAAGTTCACCCATCAATCACCTTGAGCCTGATTTATCAGAATTGATTGCTACCCATCCGCTGCACAAACATTTCAAGGAACCGACACGATTCTGCGGCCACCAGGTCCCGTCCTTCTGGATCTGATACTCACCAACGAAGAAATTATGGTCGAAAACATGTCGATCGAACCACGACTAGGTCATACTGATCATGTCGTGCTGATATTTCACTACATCTGCTACTCTCATTATGCGGTGATACCGGATGCCATTACTCAGATGATTATGAACTACACGCTACTGAGTGTGCTTGTTGCCGAGAACACTTGTAACTAGCTACATACTGCGCAACGTCATAGTGCTTTGAGTTTTTGTTACAAGATGGCACACATTACTTCACCTATCGTTGTCGATGAAGGCAATACCAACAAAACACGACCGACCGACATTAAGAAACCGAACCAGGAAAATGATTGCACTACGGAATTTTGCATGGCATACTTTCTATCGATGCCCCACCTCAGAGAACTGGAAATTCTACAGATAATTGCGAAACTAGCGTACATCTCTCAAACCGGATGATAAATTCCTTTATCAACACCCGCTAACCTCGAGAATTCTATAAAACCCTAACCTGTTATATAAGGAAATCAACGCTCGGAGGAAAGTAAAAACTGGCATCTCTTCGCTCAAGACACCCTCGGGGCTATACTCATCTCCTGAAGAATTCGTCAGCACTTTGAACGCGCAATACGCTCCCATCTTTCGTGCTGCCCACAGTCCTTAGTAATACTATCAGCATTGTCTCATGCGCCTTCATTGAGCTCAATCATCTTCAGCCGCGACGCCGTCTAATACAAATTGATCCATTTGCGGCAAAATAGCTCCACAGGTATAAATCAAATACACCGAAAATCCTTGAATTCAGTTGAATCATTCATCTCCAACGATTTGACGCTATATTTCCAGCGTTCACTCTACGCAGCCAAAGTCCCACAAGCTTCGAAACAAGGCTTGATCAACCCGGCCTTCAAAGGAGGCGACCGCACCTTACCAGCTAATTACAGCCCGGCGTCCTTGCTTTCTGTAATCTCAAAGGTCATGAAAAGTATTATAGCTTACACCACCACACCCCATTTTTAAGAAAAATCCCAAACCTTGCACATTTTTCGGCCAGGACACTCTCTTTCAACCTCCTGTTGGCCAGGGTGATCGTGCAACAATCTGTGATCCGCGAGGTGCGTGGACGTGGAATAACCTGGATTTTCTAAAAGCCTTCGATAGGTTGATCACTTTATACTCATTAGAGCTACGCCACTACGGAATCGATGACCCATGGTTGACGTAGATCAGTCGATTTCTGCAAGATCGCACATCGTGTGTGCGCGTCAAAGACGCCTATTCAGACTGTTTCCCGGTGACCAGTGGAGTTCCGCAAGGATCCGTACTCGGACCCACTCTCTTCTTATATTCGTCAATGATACTAGCGTGATCGCATGAGGCTCATTTTTACTCATCGCCGGTAACCTCAAGGTTTGGCGTCGTATTACTGTCTTCGAAGATCAACAACTCCTGTATCGTGACTTCGACTTCTTCTACCAGTGGTCATCAGAACACAATTTGCCTTTAACTCAACAAAATACAACATTCTGACCATTCAACACTGTTCGTTATCCTTATCACTTGGGTGACGAACGTCTGCACCATGTGGACCAGGTAAGCGACCTATGCGTCATCGCACAGCAAGATTTAGGTTGCTCTAGCCAGTGCGACAATTATGTGAGAACTACGAACCGCAGTGTTGGTTTTCTGAGGAGACTTTAAAGACAGTTTGACCGACGACTCTCTTCACACCTACTGTCCGCTTACATCCGCCCCCGGCTGTAATATGCAGTCAGCGCGTGGCACATGTGGCTCCAAAAAGACATTATCGCCCTCGAACAGCCACAACGACAAGCAACAGAGATTATCAAGGACTTTCAAAACATGCCCTGCTAAGAACGGCTGTAGTATAGCGGCCTCTTCTCAACTCGCTATCGACTCCTCCGCGGAGATTTTCTTTTGAACTTTCGCATTCTCACAGATAATATGCACCTTTGCGAGTCCCTGATGCATCCATCTAATCGACGCATTCTTCGTGGGCGCAATCTCAAGATAGCTAATGAGAACAACCGATTGAACTGTCAAAGGTATTTCCTATCCTGTCGCAAATGCTGTGTCGGGGACGCTCTCCCACCGGAGGTGGTAGGTGCAGAGTGACTGTCCTTATATAAGCAACACCTAGACAAACATCTATGGCAATCTTCTGTTGAGTGACTTTCGTTTATATTTCGCCATACCAATCTACCCCACTATACTTGCATACCACTCATATAGCTATAATCGACTAAAACACTTTTTCCAGTCTTTTCTCCCTAGCTTACAAGGATAAACGATGCCCACACCAGAACAACCGTCCGCAAGTCCGTCGTGCACTGAACGACGAGGTGGAAAGTGTATTGGGTTGACACTTCTCCTTATTTAAAGCCAAGAATGTCCAATAAAGGTGTATGTTATACGTGAACATGGCCCGCTATAAGGCCTATTTCCCCCTTTTTATCTCATCATATTTGCTTTTTAGCACGCTTCGTGCAAACCTCTGTACATACGACTCAGTGGTTTCTCACAAGCTATCAGCTTTTATTACCACAATAAAATTATTGACTATTGACTATTGAAAATACAGATTGAATATGACCGGATTTTCCTCAATTTGGCAGCTGGCGTGACGAAATCGGTGAGTATGACGTAAAGGGAAACTGCGGCATGATACACAATTTCCAATTTTGATTGAATTAGATTGGCTATTAGCAATACAACGATAATTAAATTGATATTTGAATTGTTGCGCTACGATAGTATCCTTCATTTTTCAGGTGTTTTTGAATCAAACATGACAGAACTTTCCGCTGAAGACAGACAATTCGCTCTAGTACGTGATCATGCATAGCATGCCTTGGAAATCCGAGAAAGAAACATTTATTTATATATTTAATAACAAATGTATAGTGAAATCGCAAATTAGGCTACCGTGCCATTGAATGAAATATCGCTCCGTTAATTGCTTCAAAATACACGGGTTTAATATGATGCAATGAAAGCTGCTTCAAATATTCGCATGAGACAGAAACTGGAGAATCAGGATAAGCCAAGGTTTTATCAACCTATAGTCGGTTTTTTAATAGAATTCCAAAAATAAATTGATGTCGAGTCATTTTCAGCTTTGGGACGTGTTAACCACCAGATTTCAAATCTTTCAAAATAATCGTCAATTTCCCGTACATTTGGATTTGTATCTAGTGGATCTAAATTAGAATTTATCAGCTAATTGCGGTTCACGACGCCAAATGTAGCATTTGAATATGAGAATTATGTCTGACCTGTACAAAACTCAGATTTAACAACCAGACAAATGACTGATTACGCAGTATATTCGAATATCGCAAAATTATTTATAAAATGTACATTATTAAACAGTCAGTGGTGGTCAATAGAACAATTACCACAAGCAGACGCGCAATATTTCCTAAATACAAATATGTTAGATTCACTCACGAGAAACGAATGAAGCACCTTGAACTTAACTGATGGCAGTATCGTGGTGGAGACCAACTCTAGAATATTCTTTTTTCAACCGGTTTGATCAAATTATTGAATACATTATATTAATTCTAGCGTTCTCTTGAAAATGCATAATAGAAGTAATGCAAATGGATACGCCAATCAAATTTATTATCTTGAAATTACTAAACATAAAAGTAAAAATCATTTTTTTTTACAATTCTGAAATTTATATCAACAGCACTGTATGGGTTGGGAAAACGAACGCAACGACTTTTTTGGCATATAATCGTACACATCTCTGCGTATAGGCAAACATGAAAACACGGCATTTAACGCAATGAACAGCAGAACTAAAGCAAATTAGAACATTGGACAAGGAAGGAGTAGCTGGAAGTATTCATTAATTGCTGAATCTTCTATACTGCTGTCATTCAAAACATTCAGTATTTCGAAAATTAAATAGTGTACACGAATTGAACCTTAGTTCATCCTGGACTAGAACAAGGTTAAATGGGTTCGAATGATAAACGGACAAACGCTTAGAAACTCAGGTCTCATTTAAGTCAGCGAATCACCTCGACTGAAGCATTTCAAATACAAACTTATTTCTTATAGAATCCTTGAATTTTTTACTTCCGATTCTCTTTTCCGTTGAGAATCTTTGGGTCTGGTCGGATACGGGACAGGTTGCCGGGAATCTTGTCAAATAGGAGAAATGATAATTTCGATGAGATTATAAATTATTCTTTTAACAGGATAAAACACTGTAACCAGCAGAACTACATGATAAATACGGTGAATCGGATGGCCTGTAATAATCAAAGCAAACTGTAGAACAGTTGATCGTCAGTAGATGGGAAACGTACTCCCAATTGCTTTTTCATGCTCATCTATTTCTGATTCTTATTGAGAATCAAGGAATTCCCCAATATGGAGTTACGCGCAAAATCCCAGGTATTTCAGAACCAACGAGGATTTGTCAACAAAGCGGTACTATATTGAGGCAATCAAAATAACTGAAAAACATACCTCAATTATTGGGTTAACCGGGTTAGATCCGGGTCAATATCAAAAACAGTATCGAGCACGTATCACGTTACGCACACGAGTCCAAACCAAAAATAGCGCAGATAAAATGGAGTCAAATTATTCAAAGAGAAAGAGTAAAACAAAAGTGCAGTAGGAAACAAGAAATGGGAGTGTTTGGATTTCACAACTCACATAAAATATTACAAATAGATATTGGAAGGTGAAAGGATTCAACACCGGCCCCCAAAGCCACCTTGGCTTTCTAACTATTATCACCTTCCAAAAACCATACTCGGCGTATATCTCGTTTAGGCCTTCCATCTGCAATGCGATGCAATACTTTACGCAAATGTCCGTCTGCGTCCGATATGATAGCCCTTTTCCACGAACCGCGCGATGCATTCTCGTTCTGGCAGAGAACATAGTCACCGTCAGCAAAACCACTCCTGTAATGCTGTTAGTTAAATCAGGACCAGATGAAGATAGACGCTTGGTACCGACAACAACCGGAGACAGAAGACCCGCTTTCGTCGAATTCGCCGGCGATGCTGAAGACATTGCTTTCACACGGGAAACAGCAACATCATCGTCACTCGAATCAGAGTCCGAACTGGACGCGTCAGCACGCTTCGATCCAGCGGCACCAGTTAACGGAGAGCCTTTGGCTATCGGGGGCGTCGCTTTCGTAGACAACGCTGCAACCTTTGCATTTCCTGCAGCAACCACTGGAACATCATCGTCCCTCGAATCAGAACTCGACGTAGCATTACGTTTCGAACCGGAAACAGATAAACAAGCACTCTTACCAATCACGTTGACTTTCGATATTATATGTTTATCTTGTATGGACATGGACAGTGTACTGCGATCGCGATTCTCAGAAAATTCACTTTCAAACAATTTCAAGATATCCTCGTTTATGTCTCTTTGGGTGTTGAGACAATTTATCGACGCTCTATGCCCGACTGTCGACGTAGGACCAATAATTGTCCATCCCAATGGTGTCAAATGTGCGAATGGTTGTTTTGGCTTACCGAGCCGCTGCTGTAATACCCAGTGTACTTCTGGAACATTAACTCCCAATAAAATACGAACCGTTTTATCCGGAATGCGAGTTAACTTGACGTCGGATAAGTGACTCAATTGCGTCAATAATGATTCTTCGGGAATTGTCACCTTTTTAACGGGAAGAGAATCCATCACGTACGCTTGATCGACATCAACTTTGGTGCCATCATACAGAGATTGAATGACAAATGACGTGATGGCAGTTTTTTGCTTGCGTGTACCATGCACTGAGGTAACGTCAACATAGGCTGGCGCACCTGACAGCCCTAATTCCTCGGCTAAGTCAGCTGTCACCAATGTCGCATCCGACCCGTTATCCAGAAGTGCATTCGTAAGAACTACTCCGTTCGGACCTACTACCCTCACTGCAATGATGGACAAGAAACTGCTACATCTTTGAGTGCTTGTCGAATTAATCTTCATTGCGTATTCACGCTGAACGGTACGATGTAAGAGCAGGTGATGTTTACCCTTACAACCATCTTTCCCACATCCAGAAGCTTGTTTGCAGTCAGCTGCTATGTGGTTTGCTTGAAAGCAGTTGAAGCAGAGTTTAGACATTTTAAGTCTGTTAATCCTTTCAGCATAAGACAGACTGCCGAACGATGTACAATTTTGTAACGCATGTGTCATGGAGCACTGTGGGCATCGCGATGTCTCAGTTGTTGAAGTGACATTCAATCGAATTCTTCGAGTATTCGCATGTGTCAGTGAACCAGCCTTCGCTTCACGCCCACTAGCTAAAGCACCGAAACAGCTAGTAGCCATTGAGACTTGTCTCTCCAAGAAACGAACTAAGTCCCCAAAGGTGGGCTCTCCGTCAAATCGAATGATTTCATCAACGCACTCAGCCCACTTGTAACGCAAATGTTTGGGTAAGCGCTCGACAATTAACTTCAAATTTGTCGTATTGTTTAGTTCGCTCAAGCGATTCAACTGTCCAAGAGCAAGCTCGCAATTGCGCAGTCTGCGTGTCAGGTTTCGAAGCGAACCGATGTCATTCTGATTAATGATGTCGCCATTGAGAATCTCTTTCAAAAATGACTGGACGATATCATGTGGGCGACCGAATTCCGTCTTAAGGATGCGTCGGGCTTGACAATATCCTTCGCTATCCGGGAGGTAAATACAATGTTCAATTGCGCTCTTCGCATCGCCAACGCAATAATGTAGCAAGTACATCAACTTGCGATTTTCGCTAGTACGCGGTCATCGACAGTCAGTTCAAAGGCTTTGATAAATTTGCAGAAATCTGTTGGATTGCCATCGAACCTTTCAATGTCTATCTTAGGCAATCCGTCAACATGCGTATCATAGTTTCGCCTCGAGCCCGCTGCATTCATCGGAGCCTCACGCAACATCGAACTAACGGAAACCGGACTCTCAACCATAGTTTGTCGTAAGGGGCAGATTTTTTCTTCACGCATCACAAAGGTGTCTCGGCCGATATCACACTTAACATCTTCGTCGGATGAATCGAAATCATGCATCATCTTACGCTTAGCATCTAGACTGCGCCTGCGGATCTCCAGCTCTTTCATTTCAATGGCTAACTCTTCGTCGTGTACTTCCTTAGCTAACTGCCGACGCTGATCTCTTCGCGATTTGACTGCATTAGAACTTACACTACCGGCGTCATCTAACCTAGGAGGACGGTGCTGGTTAGAAATTAAGGTAGCGGAAGTGACAGATAAATTATTACAATCTTCAATGGAATGAGATGAGAGCATAGGAAAACACATAGAATCATGAAGATGCGAGTTAGAAAATTCAGTACTGGGGAGTTCAGGAATGGGAACGGGGTTCAGGGTAACGTCATTCAAACAGTTAGACGACTTGCCAGATCTGGTTCTAGGCATATTTGAAGATGAGATATTCTCCGTCGTGCGAACCAAATGTCGAGCCAAAAATCCAGCGATGATCGAAGGATTGTCCACGCAATAAAAGTAATTGAGTACTGTTGATTCTTATTGAGAATCAAGGAATTCCCCAATATGGAGTTACGCGCAAAATCCCAGGTATTTCAGAACCAACGAGGATTTGTCAACAAAAGCGGTACTATATTGAGGCAATCAAAATAACTGAAAAACATACCTCAATTATTGGGTTAACCGGGTTAGATCCGGGTCAATATCAAAAACAGTATCGAGCACGTATCACGTTACGCACACGAGTGTAATATCCAATGAACAACACACAGTTCACCAAACAGTATAATCCACAAAGTCAGAAGACAGAACACGGGCACGTAGGCTTATATAATACCACCAAAACAATTACAAGGTCTTTTCAACAATTCAAACAAAATAAGGTTTAATACTACATTACTCCCCCTTTCGAAAGCAACTGTCCTCAGTGCTACATGCATTCGTGGATGTAGATACAGTAACCTCCTTCGCAATCTCAAGTGCAGCGCCGTCCAGTGGGTTGGGGTCAGGTACATTTGCCAGCTTTAACCGATTTGGATGAACACGGAATGATCGAGGATTGTTCGAAGAAATATTCTTGATAGTACATATAGTGTCAGATCCGATTTCGTCGACAACATATGGCCCTTGCCACTGATGAGAGAACTTATTAGACACTCCCGGTTCTGGTGACTCACGATGAAGATAAACCATATCACCGACAATAAAAGGTGCACCGAATGCTTTCTTGTCATAATATTCCTTTTGATATCGCTGAGAAGCTTTGAGGTGTTCCCTTGCCAGACAGTGACCCTTGTTAATCCCGCGTTGCAGTTCAACAACGAAATCGGATGAAATTCGGCCAACTGGTTCCGCCAGAGGTGTAGTAGCGTCTAACGGAAGTCTCATTTCACGACCGGTTACCATGAAGTGAGGAGACTGTTTCGTAGAAGAATGTACACTAGCGCGGTAGGCTAGCAGCACCTGTGGAATGGCATCGTCCCAACTGCGAGCACAACCAGTCGATATAAATGACTTCAGGAGAGACTTTAGAGTTCGATTAGTCCGCTCCACAAGTCCGTTACCTTGGGGGTGGTAGGCAGTGGTTCTAGTCTTTTTGATGCCCAGTACAACGCATAATTCATGCATAACAGCACATTCAAAGTTAGATCCTCTGTCAGAGTGCAGTTGTTTCGGGGCACCCCAGCGTGATATCCAATGTGTGAAAATAGTTTTAGCTGTTGTGATTGCATCTATTCGTTTAACCGGAACTGCTTCGCACCATTTGGTAAAGTGGTCGACCAGTACAATGATATATTTATTTCCTTGTATCGTCTCGGGTAGTGGGCCAACAGCATCGACACATACCAATTCATTCGGGTATCCTGTAAGTAACCCTTGAAGTGGTGCAACATGACGTTTGTTTGGATTCTTGATTTGTGCACATAGCTGGCAAGCTTCACAAAAATTGCGTATGTCTCTTCTCTGATGAGGCCACCAATATCTACTTCTAACTGCCGCCTCAAGTTTGTTCTGACCGGCATGACCTAATGATGAATGAAGTTTATCAAGTAAGGTAAATATGTAGCTTTCGGGAACTACTAGCAGTTGAGTGTAGGCTGCACCATTTTGGATGTACATAACTCCATCGACCATGCGTAGCGAATTCCAAAGAGACCATAAGCAACGAGCTTCCCAACTGCAACCTGCCATCTCACTTGTACTAGGCTTTTCCCCCAAAACACTCAAGCGGTTGTACAGCAACTGAATGTCTTTATCATTTTTTTGAACATCAATCCAAGAAGAGCGGTTATCTGATTCGATGGTAACGGATAAGGTATAAGAAGTTAAACACGACGGGCATGAACCGTGATCACGGAGTGGTCGGCGGGATAAAGCATCTGCGTTGAGGTGCCGTTTTCCGGGCCGGTATACGCAGGTAAAATCAAACTGCTGTAGGGATTCCTGCCATCGGGCAATTTGTCCCTCCGGGTCTTTGAAATTTTGGAGCCATTGTAATGAGGCATGATCAGTACGAACAACGAATTTGCGTCCGAGTAGATAGTGCCGGAAGTACTTAGTGAAATAGACTAAGGCCAGCATTTCCTTTCTAGTGGTACAATAGTTTCGCTCAGACTTATTGAGGCATCGGCTGGCATATGCAATCACGTGTTCTAGATTATTGCTGTCATTTTGCGACAGGACACATCCGATTGAACTATCACTGGCATCTGTATCCAATATAAAGACACCGCCATTCAAACCAACATCAGGAAAACACAAAATAGGAGCAGAACACAGGGAGATTTTCAATTCGTTAAATGATTTATCGCACTCACTAGACCATTCAAATTGTTTTCCCTTTTTGGTGAGTTCATTCATTGGCTGAGAGATATAAGAAAATTGAGGAACAAATCTACGATAGTATGAAGCCAGACCGAGAAAACTACGTACTTCTTCCACATTTTTCGGTGTCGGCCATTCTTTTACCTGTTGTGTTTTTTCGGGATCACTGGAGACACCACGATGCGAAATTATATGCCCCAGGTATTTCACGTTCGATTTCATGATTTCACATTTCGACGGGTTGACTTTGAGTCCCACGCTTGTGAGTCGGGAAAACACCTCTGTGAGATTAGATAAATGTTCTTCTGTGGATTGACCATGAATGATTATATCGTCCAAGTAAACCAAACACCTATTAGGGATCATGTCATCGAATATGGAGTGCATCAACCTCTGAAACGTTGCAGGTGCATTGCACAGTCCAAAAGGCATGGTTTCGAACTCAAACAAACCAAATGGGACCGAAAATGCTGTCTTGGGGCGGTCTTCAGGTGCCACCTCAACCTGCCAATATCCGGATGCTAAATCGAGGGTCGAGAACCACTTTGATCCAGCTAACGCATCCAACGTATCGTCTATACGAGGTAACGGGAATGAATCCTTTTTGGTAGCTGCATTTAAACGTCTATAATCCACACATATCCTGAGCGAACCATTTTTCTTTTTTACAAGCACAATAGGTGAAGACCAGGGTGAGTTAGAGGGTCTTATTATGTTCTTTTCTAGCATGTCTGACAACAACGTACGCAGCTCCTCTTGATAATGAAGTGGAACACGCCGAGGTGGCTGTTTAACTGGACTTTGGTCACCGGTATCGATATTGTGGTGAAGTACGTTGGTTCTACCCAGGGGGTGTCTATCTGATGCAAAAACAGCTTCATTAGCATCTAATAGATTTTGCAGTTTATCCTTTACGGTGGCCGGAAGATGATCAGTCGCTACCGGAACATGCGCTTTTGTCACGATGTTTACCGACGGGGGGGTACAGCATTCGTGGTTTGCTTCCAGGGGTACGCGTATATTACCAAACCAAACACAACGATTGCTGATATCTAAGAGAGCTCCAGTTTTTGTTAAAAAATCATATCCCAAAATAACATCAAACGGTAAATCTCGGACGACAACAAAACGGTGTTGATGTAATAAAACCGATATCTCTACGTCCGCGACTATTACACCTTCTGTGGCAAGGCTACCGCCATTAACCGCCATTAACCGTTCAGGGCCTCCTGGAACCACATTTGCAGTAACTTTATCCAGCAATTTTTTATTCAACAAACTGCACATAGACCCAGAATCCAGCAAGCCCACATGATCTTTGTGCATAAGTCTCAACTTTAAGAATGGCAAATGTTCATCAAAATTATAATGTACGGTAGATGCGATGAACGGGAAAGGGGACTCACGTGGAGACAATCGGCGGGGTGCTCTGCAGAAACGAGAAAGATGCCCCTGTTTACCACAGTTGTAGCATAGACGTGTATCTGGTCTATAGTTAGTGTTAGCGAAACCAGCGTTTCTCTGAATATTTTGTTTGCTATCCGGTGCAGGTTTCCTTTCCCAAGCTCCGAAACTGGATAATGAAGGTTTCCCTTCCGGAATTCGAAGGATTTGGTCGATTAAGTTTGCCTTAACCTCCGCTTCTTCCAAATCTTTTGGCGGAGACAGAAAAAAGTGTTTTCGTGCTTCATGATTGATGATTCCTTCGAAAACTCTTTCTAGGATCCTTTCGTCCTTTTCCTTTTGTGACAATTCCGGAAACGCCAGTCTTGCCAACTTCCGCAGCTGGTAAATAAAGACCACAACTGGTTCTGCGTTTAGCTGTCGCCGTTCGTTGAAATCTCGGCGATGGTCTGCTTGCAGTCGATTTTCGACAAAACAGCGTCCAAACAACTTAAATAGACCGTCTACATCGTCAGGGATAGACAATTCTGCTATTTTCGCGTACGAAGCGTTAGACAGGAGTGCAATGACGACATCGATCCTGTCATCGGCAGGAAAATGTTTTATGTACCGACGGACTCTTGATTCCCATACGAAATAATCATCCCCAACTTCCAACTTTTCGGGTGTAGGAATTGGAGGTGGTTTTCTCCGCAGAAAAGAATGAACGACAGTACCGAACTCTTCGGCCGCAACAAGTTTGGGCATGTCTTCCGAAAATGAATTCCCTTGTTCATCATAAAATGTTAAAAAAATAGATAGTCGAAAAAATATGTTCCGAGTTTAGATCCTGGCGTAGTCGCCAAAAATGTAATATCCAATGAACAACACACAGTTCACCAAACAGTATAATCCACAAAGTCAGAAGACAGAA
>JACCGJ010006241.1:0-21190 GCA_013407085.1 Atriophallophorus winterbourni
CAAGACAAATGAATGATTTTTCAGGGATTATCTTTCTGATTAGTTGAAATAATTCTGATTACGATAGATGGCATAAAAGAAGGATAGAAAGTTCATGTATTGAGAATAAAGGCGTTTGAATAAATTTGCTGAAGAAATATTCCTTCAATTGCATAGCTAAATACTAAATATTAGGTATTGTGGATTTCGATTATTCACATGGGCCATCCGAAGTCGTTCTGGTATCAATGATATCATTTTAATCGTTACGTCATGCTGGGTTCCTTGATGGCCCCCGATAATAACATTATTTATGGATAATTTATTCCCGGTTAAAATTTCAAGTTGATTCGTTTTCAACGTTTGTACGATTATAGTTTACCGCTATAACCAGCGTTCAATGCAATTATATTTCATCTGAAGTTCGTTATTTTTTATTAGGCTTGCGTATAACGAGGCGATATTTTTGACTTAGGTGCAATAAGTTTCAAGATGATTCAATAAAAAAAATTACGACATTTTTACATCACTGACAAAAATGTACTCTAAGACAGGCTTGAAAAAGTCAATGATATTCTCCTTAGCCCGCTAAGCCCAACTGACCATTTGCTCATCTTTGCTTTTTTGACCATTAAGTGTTGTATACTGTAAAGTTTCCCCCTCTAAGCTGGATGCTGGTGAATTACTGCTGAGCGTATTTCCTTGAATGTGTGTCTGTGAAGGTTAACTGGTGTGTTAAGAGAACGTTATTAGTCACCTTACGTCTATGTCGACCTTGGATGTACATATTAAGTGTTCAATGGTTTTACACTTCACAACGTTTCAAACGACTTAACATTTCTACTCGGGATAAATAAACTCTTCTGCAGTACTCACAGCGACTGGCAGTACTCGCTATATAACAGTGTCATTTGCATGCTGGCGGTAAGATTGAGATCAGACAACACTATCAGCTTTTCCCGAGTTACCATTATAAATCTTCGTATTAGGTGATGATATTCGTCCTGATATCTGTCATATCCGTTGCAAGGCATGGTGGCATATTATGTGCCGAATAAGATATAGTTCAAAATGCTCATTTGCATGCATTTCCATCACACACTACGACTGGTTTCGTACTGTTTGCACTCATCAGGTAGGAACAGTAAGTTTAGGATTTGCATGCGCTTGAAACAGATTGAGTTCAGTTTCCCGAGGCTCACTTTGTAATGCTCTGATTTGATGGGTAAAAATAATAGTGTTGCTAAATTTTTGCATCTATCTGTAACAATGCATGTTCTCTCTAGTGTTAGAATCACGATAAATAACACGCGAGAACTATATCATTTTCTAAATTATTAAAACAATCGCATTTAATAGTTGAAATCATATTCTCTCGATTTTTGTATATTTTCAAGTTTTGAAATACAAGTGAGCGTATTTTAAAAAGTGGCACCACTGGATATTTCTTACCAGTTATTTCAGAGCTCAATTCGCAATTATTTTGAAATGAATAATGCAAATTAATTTCGTGTTAATTACCGCATATTTTGGTGAATATAGCAGAAGCATCAATGTTACTACAAATTCGGCATCAATAATGAAAATCCAAATTATTTGATTGGTTCGGCTTATTTATTTCGAGATCTTTTCATAAATTCTCGTTCCAATGGCATCAATTTTTGATTCTCTGGCACAACAGACACATAGAAAATCAATTTCAATATTGCGTTAAAAGAACCTCGTTTACACGCCTTTCAAGTTCACACATCCCGTTATAAAAATTATTTTAGATTCATTGATAAAAATGAAGATGCTATAAATTTAAAAATCTGCATCCTATCAGAAACGCTTTTCCGATTTGGAATTAATTATTTACCATTTATTGTGACATTTGTCCCGATTTGAACACATGGACTGCTGATATTTTGAAGCAAAACTGAAATATTGCCAGATCATGCTTTTGCTGAGAAACATAATTATATGAATCGGGTAAAATTTCAGCTTTTAATTTTCTATCTAAAAAATAAATTGTCATTCTTATGTGTACCTTATAATCCATAATCAAGCGGAGTACTGTTGTTTACGTTATTTCTTTCGCTGCATACGCAAACCTAATGTTTTAAAATATGTAAATCGTGCAATCTATGTCATTAAATAACTTTGTGATGGTATAAAATAGCACTTATATTTCAGTTGAGAACTAACGTAAGCTTAGAAGTCAACCTCTCATTCAATGAATGCTAATAGCATGAAAAATTTATGTTGAGCCTATTAAAGGAAGAAACGAAGTGACGCTACGTTTATGATCTTATTGCCAGAAAATTTCACATATTCGATATGAAATTTATAGAAACATATCGGCATTTTTCCATTAAATATTTTTTTTAATTTGTTTGAATTATGCTTTTTGAAAATTGATGCACTGTGTCACGGCTTCTAAACAAATGCACTAGCTATTATGCGTCCGAATTTTCTGTGTTTTTGAGACGTTGTTAGGTTTCTCGGACAATATGTTTTACGAAAATATTTCAGATGGTTTTTCTCAACATATACTGTCATCTTTTTCGATATTTTGCTCAGAAGTTTTCGATAATACCTTTTAACAATTTGCAGTCCCACTGTAACCTGTGGCAATTGTTTATGCTGGTATCTATTGTTTATCTTGATTACACAACCTATTAAATTTCATCACTTTGGTCTCTAATTAAATCAAGGCGCCTTTTATCGACATTGATTTATCCTTTTCGGTTTTTAATGTAACCATTGAGATGCAATCGATATGTTGAATGATGCGTATCTAGGTCGCTCAAACTTAATCCACATCGGAAACCGTAAACTCCTGCATGCATGTTCAATTATTCATTCTGCACGCAATTTTCTCATTCTGGATGATCCATTTGAAACTAAAAGCAGACATCTGCGGTGCGATAGGGTTTTTAACAAAATTAATTAAAATTTTACATTTCACTTACAAAACACATTGCCGCTATTTTTATCTGGACTCGATGTAAAAATGAATTGCGCAGTTCGAGGCAACGCTGATAAATTAAATCAAAAATTTCGTGTTTTACAAATGAGTAATGCAGAAAAACTTCGCAAAAAATGTTGAATGAATTTTTCGGCGCCAAATCTGTCGGTATGGGCGGATGAGCTGGGTGTCTGAAAGAATATTTGCTACTACTTATAATTCGTTGCAAAATAGTTGCTGTTTTAAATTGATTAGTCGATTGGGTAGGCTTAAATTTGTTGAAATTCAATAAAATATTGTGGAAAAGCATTTTGCAATAAGTTGTTCTTAGTCTCATTTAGGTCAAATAATTATTCAGAAACAACGTCAATAATTTCACTTAAATGCTTACCTTGACCTCATAAAAAAGTGCAGTCAAATCGATTCTGAAGAAATGGGTGTCTATCTTCCTCACGAATGATTCGACTCTGAGAGCGGTAACAACCGTTTGGGAAAGCGGATTCTGAATCAAGCGCGCACGTACTGGTTAAAAGCAATGCCATCAGTTGCGACTAAGACAAATATGCTTAAAGATGGCAGCATCAATGTGCTTAGCAATTTGTTCGATTTTTATGCGTTTGTTCAGCACAACTTATCGTTTTTTAGGCTGATCACGAGCAACTCTAAGCGGTATTATTGACGAAACATCAATCGCGGTTAATCCCTTGTCTCACAACGGCCACAGTACCACCAATGTCAGAGTGCGAGGCGAAAAATAGAAAAACAAGTTTGTAATCAGCTAAAATGATTCTTTATTTTAAAGAGAATATTTTGTTTATTTTTGCATCTATGGTTAAGGCGAGATTCATAAAACAAAATTCATTTAATTTAGTATTGGAGGATATAAATTGTTCACTCTCCCCCAAACATGAGCAATAGTCTCATCCAATCAACATACTTTTGGGAATAAAGACTTAATTTGAGACGAGGTTAGCATTAAACATATATTCGTACATTCGAAGATAAATTTCTTCAATTTTGTCAAACTATATTACGTCAATTGTATTATTTCATAAAGGAGGTAACGATTTGGAAAAGCAATAAGAAAATTAATTTTTAATTCACAATTATTATTGATCTATTTCATTTTACGGTATCAGAATAGAAATATTATTACACATATACTCCTATCTATAGAATTCCTTTGCCAGAAAATCATGGTTTTTGGAATTAAATTTCGTTCTATAAGATATGATAAAATTTAGACCAAAGTGTGAATATACGACAGAAAATTACTAGCAGATTAGGATTTTACTTCA
The DNA here is from genome assembly GCA_013407085.1 of Atriophallophorus winterbourni. NCBI lineage: Eukaryota > Metazoa > Platyhelminthes > Trematoda > Plagiorchiida > Microphallidae > Atriophallophorus > Atriophallophorus winterbourni. Next base: position 4,228 of record JACCGJ010006241.1, read on the forward strand.
TACATAGCTGTACAAAATAACATAAATAGGTGTTTTAACAATTCATTTCTCATTGGTCGTTTCATTTAATTCAATTCGGATGGTCTACAACGTTTATCGGCTTACAAAAAACCCGAGAATAAAATGGTAACTTCGACTAATGTAACTAAAAGAAACGGGACTTGTTTGCGTACTGAAGAGTTCAAGACTCCGTTTAAAAACAAGAGGAAAGAAATTGTTTTCGTTTGCACGATGGGGTCGTAAATGTATAGCAGGGTGTATAGTTTTATTCGACGATCTAGTTAAGGGGGGAAATGATTCAGAATCAGGTTGTTGTTCTGGCATTCAGCTGAAAATGATCTACAAGTCCATCCTTTTTTATCGCTTTTGGTCGATAACGCTTTGACGAACCATCCATATTATAATTAAATCTGACAAGAAATATACAAAAAAGCCTATACTATTTTAACCACTATATAATGCTTTCCCTAAAATTTGAATCTGATTTAGATGCATAAATTTCTCTCGCCTTAGATCATGTTCTAATTAGCTCAATGTTTATGTATGCGTTGTGATTCATTTACCAAATATGCTCTGTAATTTCCAACCTCGCTGCTATTTTCCATATGATATATCCATCGTTGTATGGGAATTTTGGTTTTCAGGTTGGCTAAAATTCGAAGCTACATAGTGAAACTTACAGTTTGTGAAGATCCCTCCCTGGTGTAGTTTGCAAAACCAACATCATTAAAACGACGCAATCATAAATTATGTCAAAAATGTAATGCGCACATTCCTTTAATTTACTTTAGTAAAAAAATTTCTGTGAATGGTTGTAATAGTGCCCTAATGCTTGACATGTAATTAAGAATTACGCAATTTTGTGCAATAATTCATTGTTGAAGCTAATCAAGGATGATGTTCCATTGCCTCCAAAATTATTAAATCAATGCCTGAAGGTCACACATAACTGCATTAATGAATTACAGGTAAAAGTAACGTTTTAATTTTGAACATGTATATGTTATGAAAATAGTGACAGATAATTCAAAAAAATCCCACGAGAATTTAAGTGATAGCATGGAGGTCGCCGACTTGTATAGGCTCGTTTTTACTCTTAAACTAAGATGTTGAAATTCAGCGATAATTAAACTTTTGAACCTTAATTAATATCCATCAAACATTGTGACAAGTTTAAAAAGACCTGGGCATTATATCATTGACTGATGTTTATATAATTCATTCAAATATCCATTGTAGGCAATCGCACTATAAAATGAATACACGGAATCGGGATCAAATAAACGAATACCTGAAACGCAGAGTTAACCTTTTGCGAATCAAATGTCATTATTCACAATTTCTGTACGATTACATGGACCCATGATACACATAATGTTAAACAGTAGAAATGCGTGTGCTCGAATAAAATAACCATCTTCACACACATTTCAATTTTACACAACACACTAGATAAATTATTTTAAATTCATTAATAAAAATGAATAAGTTATAAATTCGAAAATCTCCATTCTATCAGAAACGTTTTCTCGATTTGAAATCAATTAATTACCATCCTTGTGACATTTCCCACGATTTGAACGCATGCGGTGCTGATATTTTGACGCAAAAAATGAAATATTATCCCGGTGATTAAACGGTGGAACGCGCAACCTAATTATCCGTGTGAATCAGCGGAAATCAGTTGCGATCTCGGTCTCGTAGACACTACTAGAAATGCTGTATGCCTTTGACATCAATCAGACCAAAACTCGGTCGTTATTTCGAATTCTCGCGATGCTGTTTTGACAAGTCATCGTGAAATTTATTGGCATTTAAGGGAGTTTATTTATCCAGCAAACAGACATTTATTGTGATGTAAATACAAGCGAATATTTTGATGGTGCTGTCAAGACATCATGATCCAAAATATTGAATAGTGGAGCTTTAATCATATTGCTTTGTATGTTTTTGTATTACCGCGCTATGATATATTTGATGGATCGGGGTTTAGAATTTTCGCTCACGGTTTGCATAAAAGTATGGAAGCTTTAAAAATGATCTTTTCTCAAACGGTCCCATGACCACGTTACAATTAAACGTACACAACTGCCGATTTTGTGTTACCTGTATATTTTTTACGAAGACGATGTGATACGGCTCAGTAAGCCGTGATTAAACAGAAGACAAGCACGCAATTCAAATAGTGGTGTATGATTTTTGCAAAAGATTACATTTTATAACCACCGTTTAAACATAGGAAATGGCAAACGGTTAAAAAATATAATTGAAAAATTGTAACCTTTAATGTTTATTTTCTTATTATAAAACCATGACCACTTTAACGCTGTTCGCCTCTATAAGGTTCTGAGAATGCTGAAATAGTACAGCGATTGTAGACAAAGTTAAAAATAGTAGGCTTTGTTGGGTTATCTTAACATGTATTCACTGATGACTATTGGATATAACCTGCATCATCATCCTTATTATACCCGACAAATTCATCACTTCGCACGAAGTAACCACAGCATATTCGATTGTAAAAGTGTGGGGCGTGTGTGATGTGGATGCATGAAAATGGGCATTTTAGAGATGAAGAAATTCTTGAGAAACTTGTGAGCCAATACAACATTCGATGTTATTGCAATTCAAGCCAAACTATCAACTATAAGGATTAACTTGAATGTAGCCCACGTTTTTTTTTAATTCATGCTTTTTATAGCATTATTAGTTCGTATGTGTCTTACAGTGATGTGTGAAATAAAATTGAACTTTTAAGCCAATGATGTATCCGATTTACACAGACAAAGTTGGATTTACTTTAACTCATCGGAAAATGTTTATTTCGGGTGAATCATTGAAATTTTACAAAATAACGACATTCATTTCAGTCAATTACTGAGTATATTTCTGATTAAAAATATAATTGGGTTTCATGCATTTTTGATCGGTCGACTGCTCATGATATGATAAGTAATCTTCAATTAGTTTAAAAGCCGACTTGAGCACTTGAATCGAAAAAAAGAAAATCATACTGGATCGATTGAACTTAATTTCATTTACCATAACTGAAAACACTTTGAACTATAAATATTGAAATCTTGAATATATGGGTAATGTTCGACAACTCACTTGTGCGAAACATTTGGATTAATACACGAATGCAATGTCCAGTGTCCAACTAAGTGAACCCAGTTTCAGAAGAAAAAAATCAATTTCGCTCTCCCCTGAGACAATGGTGTCAACGGAGAAATTAAATTTGATCGATCCTCATTAAAATAACAGAGCTAAAATGGAGTTTAAATTGCAACTCTTAGTATATTTCTCTGTGTTAAACCTTCTAGTTTACAGCGGAATGCTTCGTGTAATTCAGACCCGGCGTCTGAATGGCGAGAATTTGCCGTTTGATATATTGGTTCGTGATAAATCAAATAAAATTCTTTGCCTTATTTACAATTTTATCAAACATTTTCATGACTCAATAAAGTTTTATGCGTTTTAATGTTACTCATAATGCTGTCAAAATGATCATTCTTTAAGAAATGCTACTGTTTGAGCAATGAAAAACGTAGAGAAGATAAGTTTCTGAGTCTGCGAGTACTTTCTAGATGGTGTCTAATTTTCTTTTGTTGATTTGGTTGATTTGCCAACAATTTTGCTATACGTTTCTAGTGTGTTTTTACTGGCGGATAAATATTTGGAAGCATATTGTAGCGGGTGTGAGTGATTTCATCGGGTGAATCGAAACCAAATCACGTTCCCTGTTTCCACGTTTGCGACGTAATTCGCAAAAGTTTCAGGACATAGACAATTTACCCCGCGCTTCACGTCCACTTGACCAGTGTGTCCGGATTCATCCCTGAGGTCAACCATTCCAACGTTAGTGGCGTTTTTACGCACAAGAACAAAGCACAAGACTATCTTATATAGGCAAACCACAACACTAGTCTGAAACAAGTCTAGGTCTTTTGTCACTTCAATCAGATTTGTTAATCGAGTTCGTGTCAATTGATACTATTTAAGTAATGTGTTGCTCATATACTATTTAAGTCCTCAGTACGCAAGATTCGTTTAACCGTCCTCGACAAATTGTATATCGTTCGATAACCGCTGTCGTTGTCCATCTTATTTTGTTTCCGAAGATATTGGTCGATCGAAATTTTCTCATGCACTCCTTCCGGAACCCTATTTATTACTATTCGTCGGTTTGATCTGCGCTTGCTGCTCTTGTGTTGTGCCCGTGGTTGTTGTTCTCGTGTCATCGAAATTCTAGTGACTGGCACTCATCTTCAATGAACTCCATACCACCAGAATATAAGACTTTATTATATCTTTATACTCAAAACCAAGTGCGCTGGAGTTCGTAAATACAGCGCATTTTCGTGGACTGTTTCTAGAGTGAAATAGAGATAACCGCAATTTTGATATACGAAGTATCGAAAAACGGTAGCGTAAATTCCACTTTACTGGACATAAGATTATTTTACACTATCCTTACATATCTATTGAGATTGTTTATATTCAAATTTTATATAAAAACTCTAAGGTTGTATCATTTAGGCCACACGATATATGATGTTTGAAGGTCCAAAGTTTATTCTAATAATAATCGTATAACAGTTTGTCAAATGTTGGTATATAGTGCTGCACCTATGGCTGACTTGAATTCAGTTCAACAAAAGAAATGCTCAAATCGTGCATACATAAAGAAACTGATAAACTAGCCTTACACAAACTACATTCCTCTCGTTAACTTAGTGTTTATTCCGGAAAATGAAGATTACTGCTAATGCTAATGCTAGCTAAGTGAAATACAAGATAATTCAGCTATTTTGATTGTCTAGATCCTATTGATTGTGTTGTTGTAAAGAATGTCTGCCATTTCATAGATTGTGATTAGACTAATTCTATCGTTGATTGGCAGATTTTGTAATTTAATTACGCTCCATTCTTATTGATCATCTATCCGGATTTGTCCAACATTTTTCTCGGTAATGAATAGTAGAGCTCTTGACTCAAACAATCTGTGGGTTTGGTTCTGTGAGATAAGTTCATGAAAGCTTGTCAAATCTGGCTTAAAAATGTTAGGAACATTTTCTATCAGCCTTCAATACTCGGAACATATGCATCTAAGCTTTTTAAATGTTATAATGTTTGAATAAGCTCTTGGCTTATATCAGCTAACGCCAATTACTTCTAGATCAGTGGTTGACAGCGAATGATCTGACTTCTTTGAAGGCAGTGAATAATTAATTGAAACAAGATTGGTTACGTGTTGCCGTTCGAATAAATATTTGGCCAAGATTTTTAAATTTAGTTACCAGAACACACCGTTAGATCTAAGGATATCCTTTGCGGTATGGTTCACATCTGCTTCGATATCGGCCGAACCAGGTTAAGCGATAAAACTATGCTGATCAGATTCTTTTTCATATTTATCATGCTGGTATTGTAGAGCTGGGTGTTAAACATTGAAAAGGGTATACTACACTGTAATTATAATTACATATGGATTCATTACAACAATTCTTTATTTGTGATTAGTTTACATCATTTGTTATGAGATCAAGTTAAAAATATATTAATTGTCGGCACCAGTTTTTGAACTTTTCGTTTCTTCGCGCAACAATTATGGTTTGGATAAAGCATTGCTTTATTAACGCTGGAATTCATTCGAAAAGCTTAAAGTATAAACCAAAATTTAGATCTAAAAATGTATTCCGTTAGCCTTGGTAATTGGCATTTTTTAACAGTAATAAAATGAGCAAATTAATTTATCTTGCTTCCAAACCTCGCTAATTTCTGGATTGTATTCATGAACGTGTATTTACATACAAAATCCTTATGGATGGTTACATCCTAAGGAAAACATATTTAGTTGAAACAATTATTAAGGTGATCAAACAAATAGCTAATAGTTTACGTTTAATGAAATGTTCTTGATAATTCTCTAGGATAGAATGAATTTCTCACTTCACATTTTATTGTTAAAGACCAAATTTATATCATCTAGATTAGGATTTTATGACTGGAAAGCACCTGTGTTGAGTATACCCTTCTTTTTAATAACCATGTCTGTAAATGTGCAGCATACACAACCTTCATATTCAAATGTCTTCGGTGGAAATTAAACTTTAAATCAGTTGTAGCAAGCTTATTAAAAATTGCAACGCTGTGCCAAAACTAGTCGATCATCATGCCTTTTTATTTTACATCTCTTAATGCACATTTTTCTGACCCAATTCTAACGTTGTTGATTTTGTCTTGGTTGAAAGCTTGTTCTTTCAGAATTCATGTGAAACAAGTTAATTCACATTCATAACGTGTTAACAACGATTGACATGGAATAAAACTAAGTGGATAGAATTCACTGTCCAATCGAATAAAAAATTTCCATTTGTTGCGAGATGTTGTTCAATTTTCCTGGAAAACCACTGTCTGGAACTCGCTGTTTCAATGACACTGTATCTATTTATTATGTATGAGAAGATAGCAAGCAAACTTCAGCTTGCTGCTTGCAATTTGGGTGGCATTGTTTGAACGGATCATCTGAGGGGAATTTGTAGTCCTTGCGAGTATGCTGACTAATGTAAAATGCATAGTGTGAAAAAAAGCAAGCGTTTAACCAAAAACGGTCAGTATATATTTCGGAAAAATCCAACTGACTTAATATTCGATATAAATAAATTTAATTATGTTCTGAGAAAAGATAATATTCTGGCACTCACTTGGATTCAAGTGCTGAAGATTTTTAAGAAAAATCACCCTGTGATTTTTACGGTGGATATTTTGAGGGTGAGCTTGTTAAAACGCGATAGAATTTATGGTATATACTAACAGATTATCAGTAGTCCGTTTTAATGAATTATTACAGCATTCATCGTTAAGTGTTACTATTACATCCTTATTGGATAATTAATAATATTAATTGGCAATAATTGCCGAAAATCCGATTCCATGCCGTTGTTTCACTGCTTTTTCAAACTACTTGGTTTCTGCAATTGATAGTACCTAGATACGAAGTTGATTTTCTAATTTTTAGTTTTGTTTTCGGTTAAATTGCTTAATTGCTATATATTGTTATGTTCACCAGGTTTCGTATATAAGAACCCACATGCTTGTTGTGCTATTTTTATCGGCGTCCTGTGATTATTTTAGCAATCTATTTAAATATTGCTGCTTTTTTCTACACCAAATATAGCCTTACTTTGATATGTCATTCTCATAGTGGTAGAACTTTCTCATGTAGTTTTGCCTATAGGCAAACCTCTGTCTTTTTAAGCCTAAACCTCTTTGATTATGCGTTTTCCTGTGGAATCATGTTGTTAGCTATCTCTTTGTTCAGGAAATACACTTCAAGGAATGGATCACAGTAAATATCAATTGAACGATTATTGAGCTTTCCACTTTATTCTTCTCTTCAGATTACTGATCATCAAACACTCCGCATTCACAGCTTTTGGTTCGAAAAACAATAATGATTCAGTTAGCAGCACAAATATTTTTGACACCCATGGGTCACCTGCATTGGATTTTAAAAATGGTTGTTGTTTTGTTGTTGTTTTAGAAATGTATCTTCAAACATCGTTCAGATAACCGGAGTATATTCTGTTACTATTCTCCCTGAAACTAATGCTATTGTCTCCAAATGATGACGGCAAACGTTCAGAAACCAGTTGTGGGGTATCTGTGTGGGGTGTGCGAAAAACAAATCTATCCGCGCCTAGAAAACTTGACCAGAATACACTATGTGATTCTGTTTTCTTTGTACTAACCCTATTAATCAGTAACTTCATCGTCTAACTTTTGAATATATTCTATTTTGTAAACTAGTTTCCATCGTTTACCTCCGCGTGACTTTTTATTAGATCACGGAGACCAAGTTTCATTAGCTTTGCTCAATAAAATACGAATCACAACCATCTTATAAATTTTGCCAAACAATTCTATGCAGCCTATTCAACAACAACGTCCTTATTTATTTAAAGAATTCACAATTGTCTTCTCATACTCACAAGAATTCGAAATCGGTACAACACTGACACAAGAGCATCGCCACCAAATCTTTTTATGTTTGTATCTGTTCTCAGTGATTCCGTGAAGGCAATTCAAGTTGACCGCATTTACATGGAGTGAAAACGTTGAAAGCCTTCATTGCAATGTACCAATTTACTGGCATGCGTAAAAGCATGAGCTGATTCAACACCTACGTGTTTTCTGTGTCCTGATTTGAGTTGCAATTTTGTTCACACGAACATCATGGTTGCCAATGTGATAGATTTGTTAAGCGGGTCACAAGGTGATATGAAGTGGGCTCGTTACAATTTTAGTTACAAACAAAGTGCTCATTAAACAAGAGGCGTATGAATTTCTGCCTGTTAAACCTGGGTTATTGATCGTTGCTATATGTAACTTGTGGTCAATAAAACAAAAAATTAAATTCGTTCTTCAACTTGATTTGTAAACTACGTTGAGGTGAACCTCTTTCACTTGTGCCCGCCTACATACTGCTGTCTGAAGGATAAATAAGATAATACAAAACAATGTAATTTTCCATTAGTTTGGAAATATATTTGTCTAAATTAAAACCGGCATTCCAACACACATGGCGTTCACAACTTGGATCTATCTGCTCAAAACCTCTGTTCCCGACCATTTTCAGTAAGTGGAGAATTCTGGGATTTGCATTTCGTAGGTTTTTGTGAATTTATCGACTAAATATATGTTATTCGAATATTTGGAGAGCTTTCAATTGTAGTCAGTTTCCTTGCGTTTGGTTTCTCGCTTTTCTCGTAACTCCAAATGGGATAGTTGTCATTAAGTAAGCTACTCGTTGCACTTGAAATGAATTTTAGATACTGGTTAATGTTTCACGTGCCAGGCGCTTAATTCTTGCAGCTTTTGTGTATAGATAAGAATTGTAGCAATAGATTGCAGTTACTCTCTTTGCCTCCGTCGCTAGTTTTTTGTGCCTAAATCATTTTAATTCTTTTAGAATATCTCGAAACCTTGGACGAACATGGAGTGCGGCATCTTAAAATTTCATTTGATACATTGGGATAAATGGAATTTCCCTTTGGTTGTTTATCATGTTTTTGTTAACCTAATATATCGTCGGTGTGAATCTCGTAAAGGTGTATTGGTATTGTCAGTGCTCATATGCATTTTCAGTAGAGAATAGCGGTTTCACGTATCGTGCTTAACCTAATACATCGATTGACAGAATGTCGCCGATATTTTCCGATATATCGGTACAAAATCAACACATTTTTGAGATGTGACTTTAAGGTTTCTCATATATTTAAAACGAGTAGAAAAATTTAAACTCATCTCACAGAATTCACGAGTGATTTCGTACATTTACACCGCATCTTGTTTCGACTTGATGCTGCTACAATCCTAAAAGCAAGTCAAGCAAATAATTCAATTACCAAGTCTGACACATTTTCCATAACTTCAAGTACTGTGACAACTTCCATTCCGCTTCTTCATCCAAAAATTAGGTAAACTTAAACTCAAGCTCTACTCTCCAATATTTTTTATTTAGCAATCAGTTAGTTTTATTCTGTGTTCTCTAATTCGCTCATTTAAACATCAATACATAGAGGTTTCCAGAACTTCTGTCATTCAGTCAATTTTTTATAATTATACCTTGATCTCTCATGAGATCTGTAAAACTTTACTATCGAATTAATTGATCGTGGCCAGTTTTTGTGCAGTATATATTCAAAACAGTGTGCGTGAGTTCAACCGTTCAGATTTGTTTCAATTCTACCTCAGACATTTATTTAAATTTTGTATCAAATTTGACATGTATAAAACCAGATATTTACCTCGTCTTCGCTTTGTTTCTTGTACATTCAATAGAGTGGTTTTGGTTTGATTGTCACAATTTACGTCTTGTTCAGATAAATCTTGATCACTTTTTCTACTTAAACCCTTACACCCTCATTGGCGATCACAGTCAACTTTATTTGCCATGATGACGTGATGCGGTTTAAGTAGCAAAAGTTTTATTCTTCTCAATCAAAATATGACCAGGTAACACAGGCGAATTATTTAGATTATGTTCCCATATCAGGGACAACCTGAAAATACTGTGTGCACGAATAAAGGCATTTTCTTCTTCTTCAACTAACCTGCAAATTTTCCTGATATTACAATAAATTTATTGAACTTTAGCGTTAAATAATGCTCTCAGTGATAAAATGAATGCTCGATGGTTTCCTTTCGATATCTTGAGGCTTGCGTCCGTGATATCAGGTGTGACAGTAATCGAAATTTATTCACTAGTAACGGTAGATATAAGCATAATATATTTTTCGAATTTCTGTGCATTTACCTACTCGTTATTTGTGAGTAGTATGTACAAATATCGATACAACAGAAATCACAAATGAAAGAAGCCTGGTGTCAGGAGCTCGGACAAAATTGACGAGTTTATTGAATATCTATCATATATTTATCATATATTCCTTGATATTCTAATTTAAATTTGAGTCTATGTGCAAGAAGGTCGCCTAAGTGAACCTGATTTGAGTTTACCTATTACTCACGAATATCATTGTGATTGTGATGTACATCCATGGTCGACATTGACCGAAGAAGAAGATTACTCTCAAATACATGCGATTTCACTCTCAAATAAAGAAACCTGAACATTTTATGCCTTTTTGAGTTAATTTCGAAGTGTAGGATGCGGAAATTTAGCTAATATACGAAAGCAACTGTTGCAATCACACGTTGAGTAATGCATTTACCGAAGAACAGCCCAAGTTTGATTGAAGCGTGAATTGTCGTGTTTTATAAATCACTGAAAGTGTTAACTGAAATCACGCCGAAAATAATCAAGATTAGATGGGTTGCTGAGAAAGGAGTTGTGTAAATGATAAATCCCTTCATTCTTATCAAACGTTTACAGTAACAGAAAAACTGCTACTCGAAAAATGCTTTTTATGTGAAATGTACTGTTGTCGAATTTTAAAGAAACCTTTTCTAATTTGAAATTGTTTACCTACAGGTCGATCGCATATGAAATTTCACCCAAAGGTTATTTATACTATAACAAATATTAATAATAATAAATTTATGTTAAATTGCGGACAGGAATCTAGATCCCATTTAAGTATAAATCAAATTGTAATGTTGCGCGCAGTTAAAATTGTAGACTACTCAATTATTATTATTATTTGAACGCTGTAATGTGAAGCAGTCATGAATGACTATATCTGCTAAAGATTATTCAAGCATAAGTGTAAAATTAATGGTGAAATTTCCCGGCAACTTTGTCAACAACATTTTATTTTCTCTAAAATTGAATATACCAACAGCATTTTAAATCCCGGTTTTTCGTGTAAAGATTAAACATGCGAACTCGTCAAAAATGCAATTTACTCAAAGTTATTAAACAATAAAAAATTGAATAAATAACTGATTTTTGATCCAAATGCTTACATTCCCTTCAAATCGCAACCAACTGGAACCTAACTAGACTATTTTTCTGACACTAATTTCTTTGATATAGGCAATTTAAACATCAAGAATAGTCAAACGTACTTCAATGTGAAATTAAATGTTCTTACCGATTTTCGAAATAATAAATGAGATTCTACAAAAGACATTTAGTTTGAACTGTTCCTAACATTTCATAACATTTTGGAATCATTATTCCGTTGTTATGTAAATTGTACCTCGTAGATATTATATTTTGTTTGAATGAAAGCATTTACATTTCCGGAATTGAACGTAAAACGAATTAATTTGGTGATTTTTCTTTAAAAAAATTCAGCAGAACGTATGGAAAGTTTATAAATAAGAATTTTTTACGGACCACCTGCTGAAGCCTGGTGGGATGTTAGGTAATCATAAATTGTTGTATTTTACTAAGAATATAATTTTATAGTAATGCGATAGAGTGTCGATTAGGAAACCAAACAGCAGAGATCTGTTCTGCACAATAATTGGTTCACACTGGAAACCAAAATTAACTTTGTAATTTTAACTACTTTCTATATTTAAGTATGCAATCTGAGTAATATTTGTTTAGAAGTTTTCGGATAATTATTTGCACAATTCGTTTTATAGTGCTTAGGGTAAATAAGTACAATGCGAATGAAGATCATATGCCTTGGGTTTCTAAAGGTCTAGTTTTTATTCGATTCAATTGACTGATTTTGGCTAATGAGCTTTGTAATTCTTAAATTTATTGATTTGGTTCTGTCATATTCGTTTTTGATAAAATGGTAGTAAACCTCTCAATAGTGTCGTTTATATTTGCGTCACGCATTCAAAGTAAAATAACATTTCTCCTAGTTCGAAACGTGTATTAGGATATTTCATCCTAAAATGCAATCATTCAATCAAAATTAATAAGTGTCTAATGTAGCCCCATTCATACAGCCTATTTGGCGACCAAGATTTACGCTATGGATAAATCATTTTTAATATTTTAGATACAATCTTTCATTATTCATGAATAGCTTAAGCCTGATACTCTAATTCGTACGACATACATGTAAATTAGAGCTAATCGAAACTCTAATACACTGAAAACAATTGTAAACCGACTTAACTGCGATTTGGTTATTCTACATGGATCGCTAGGCTATAATCGCATGGTTAAATAAAAGATTTTCTCGAATTTTTTGCGTTTCATAATAACGAGCAATCGTTGAATTATTCGCCATTCACCAATCTATGAACTCGCTATTCCTCAGGCTAATCTAAATCGATGTCTTAATTAGAAAGCATTTTCCGATAAGTCCCTGGTTGTACACCTCCTCGCCCAGCGTTGGCAACCGTTGACCTGTATACAACATCGCTCGCGTGTTCTTTGTTCAAACGTGTGTGTTGCCCTACCCAACCAATGAGCTTTAAGTTAAGGGATTATACATTCGCAGGCATCGGATCCCGTGTCTGATCAATTGGATATCCAGACATAACCATGCGATCCCTACAACGAAAGGGGTTCATGGCTTAAAAGAGTGTGCGTGTGTGTTTGTGTCTGGGCCTATGAAACATCGACCTTTGGGTTCGCAGAAGCGGGCTGAGCTGAAAAATACACCGTTATTACTATTCAAGTGAGTTGAATTTGTATGTGTATTTTAATATAGTAGCATGATATCGACATTGTAACAAAATGGTGGTAGCATCTTGTTTCAACTTGTATACATTTTAGTTTGTAATGGAAACTTGAAAAATATATTAGTTTTCTTGCATTTTGTGTAGAGTTGGCGATCTTTCAAGAGTTGCTCCCATCTAGGTTTGTTTGATCACAAATTCAACCATCTCTTTCTGGCCGTTTGTTCTAAATATATGGAAAGAGCAAGATATTATCGGTGAATAATGAATTTGTAATTGGGCGGTATACAAAATGTTTACATTTGCTGTGAGACTAATTACTTTCATTGTTATAGGCAAAACGCTCAGCATTATTTATTCTGGTTATCGTTTGCACTAACGTTTGCGAATTCGACTCGATTTTAATAACTACTGACTCACGGATTACACGGAAAGCTGAGTTTGATTTTTTTTCTGAATCGCTTCATGAGTGCATAAGCCAAAATTAGAACGCTCGCGATATTAAATTAGAAAATTAGATGACACGAAAATGCACGCATGTTTGGTAAATTTACATGATTTATTTTACCGTGAATGGCAATCGTCCACAAATATCGCCATTCATTGACAAACTATTTCATCGCATACACACAGCGATTCTCTGTTGCTTTCACTAGTCTAATAGAGCACGTACAATGAGCTTCTGCGAGGCTTCCGTGCTTTTTCCATCCATTGGGTGGTTTATTGTGTGAAATCAGCACCATGGAAGACACAAACAATGATTATGAAAAAGCTTATTTGCATGCATTTCCATCACACACACACACCGCACGACCGGTATCGTGCTGTTTGCACTCATCAGGTAGGGACAGTAGGATCACGATCTACATGCGCTTGCAACAGTGGAAAAATGGGAAAACAAGTTGCGCTTGTATGCCAATGTTGGGTAAGGTTGGTACGACAAACCTGTTTAATCACATGTGCCCATACACATATACATGGGGTAAAACCAATGATCATGAACAAAAATGATCATTTGCATACATTTCCATCACACACCCATCCTACTACGGGTTTCGTGCTGTTTTTAATCATCAGGTAGAGCATGTGCTTGTATGCCAGTGTTAGATGAGTATGGTCTTAACAACTTTGTAAATTTATTCATCCAAGTTGCTCAGGTTAAGCTAGCAGTATTAGATGCTTTATCGAGTAACATGTTGCTCTTCTTGCATGGATTTGTTTGTCGTCTTTTCGATGTTTACGTCTACGTGAATTGTTTCCTCACATTCACAGTATGGGTGATATAAAGGTCAGTTTGGAAGAACTTGCGTGTAACCGCTCGTTTTGGAGGGACTGTGTACAGCGTCGTCTTCAAGCTGGGAAAGAGTAGATACTGATCTCAAGTGCTAATCGTAGATCATGCCGTCAGTATGTAACTGCCGCAGATCTTCTGTGTATTGTCTATCCCTGTGAGCGCTGCGGAAGAGATTGTCACTACCGAGTTGGGCTGTTTAGTCTTTCTAAAAGTTGTGCATCATGTTACAATCATGTGCCTATGATGTGCATCCATGGCCAACATCGACCGGAGGATGCCGACAAAGAAGGTGGTCAAGTCCTAATCAATACATTAGGGGATTTTCTCCGTGAAGTGTAGTTGTCAGAATCCGTCCCTCGGAGTTGGGCAAGAATCGGTTATCCTACCGACATTAAAAAGGTTGTACAAAGCTCCTGTTCTAATAATCGTGGGATAAGTCTCGCTCCAATCATTACGAGATTATTAGCGTCCATCTGACTTTTGAGATTAACATCGTATAGGGAATCATAGATCCGAGAGCAACAAGCTGGCAGAGGCTGCGTCGACAATATTTGTACTCTTCGACAGATCTTATAAGTGCGGCACACTTATCGACAGCTGACAGTAGCCATATGTTCAGACTTCAAAGGTGCATTTGATTCAGTCGATCCAGATGCCTGTTTAGCAACCTGCTGTGCAAAGGCTCTCCGCAAAAATGTATGTCAACATGCTGCATGCACTTTATGCTCATACATCCAGATGCGTTAGCGTTTACAACGACCTTTCACCCAAACGTCCCAACACAAGTGGCGTCCGACATAGATGTCCGGTTTCTCCGTTTCTTTTCAAGTTTTTAATTGATGCCATCATGTAATGATGCACTTGGAAAAGATATATGAAAGCTCTTGACATTGACCTCACGAGATGGGAAGAACTTGCTCTTGACCGCTCACATTGGAGTCATCGTCTAAGGCGTCGTCTGCACGCTTGGGAGGAGCAGATACAGCTCTTGGCTGCTTAATGCAGATCACGCCGCCAGCATGCAACTGAAGCCCAACGACCGAGTACTGCCTATCGCTACGAGCGCTGCGAGAGAGATTGTTCCTCCCAAATCTGACTGTTCATTCACTATGAAAAATCAATTATGATGTACATGCATGGTAGATATCGACCGAAGGAGGCCAACAATTGAGCTGAACAGTTAATCCATTACTGTTGTATTGATAATTAAATTGCACTTTGGCTCTAGAAGTTGTTTCACTGATCATCTTCGTAGCGAATGAATTCATTGCTGCTGTTCACTGAAAATTGCGAATTGCATTTGCAAGTCTGAAATCATTTGCAGAAACACTAATATTGCTCATTATTTAAACGGTTTTTATTCTTGAATTACGTTGCTCGTAAATGGGAATACCGCACTTTGCCCTTAAATACCTCCGAATAAATTTATATATGAACTATTCATATTAGCGCACAGAAGCAATATAAGACCAAGTAAAAAAGCCGTCATTAGCATTCCGCAGACAATAGAAGTGGGGATTACGGCGAGAAGCAGACACAGAGACAAATTTCATGCCTTCAGAAAAATCCAATTCGACAACCTCGCAAGAATATCCGCGGACTGCTGTTTTCCTATTTCTCTAGGATTCGAATTCTATGCCCTTTGGAAACCAATGATGGTTGACACTTGCTGTACACCGCATTGACTTATTAATGCCACTTCTATACCAAATATTGATAGTGACAACTCATTCCAAAATGTTGCCCAACAATGAGCTATGAGGAAATGTGAACTCACGAAACTCGTGAACGATATGCTATTGGGACAATCCCACTTTGCTACGCGTTTGAATGACCATCAGTTGAATTATTTCGTTGTATCGCTTGTAGAAAATAAATTTTACAGATTATATATTGCGAAGAAGCAGCAAGCATGTTTATGTCTTTCGAAAACAGTAGATAAAACGATTGATCCAAAGGCGCGCTTCACCTGCCACTAAGAAGAAAATCAACAGAACTCGATGTTTTATATAATTCCTTAAAAGAAATAGACCCACAATTGAATGTGAAGAACAACACCAAACCTAGCTCGCATTGAAACACAAGCACTTTCAAGAACCGAACTTGCAGTTGTAACAGTCTTCTTTATTTTACTTCACACATTTGAAGTGGTAACGCATTGCTTCCACCTGGTACACGTCATGATTTTGCCGGCCTACATGTCGTAATGGTTGGATTGTTAGTAATTGGTATCGCTAGCCGGGGTTTAGGGATTTGAATCGAATGTAGATGCGTAGTCGACGAATGATAATTTTTGAGTTTTATTTCCAGGCTGCTTCGTAAAGAATAATCTCGCCATATGATCACAATTTCACTTCTCTAGGATGGTTTATTACATAGCAATACCATTTGCAATCATTCGGGTTCGAGCTGTCATGCAAAAATGAGACTCTAACGTGATTATCCACAAAGTAAAAAAATTTCCATGCAATAATGATACACATTTCTAGCATAAATTAACGTAAACGTGGATATACAATACATCCCAAGCGTAGCACAGATCACGATTTCGATTATACGTGCATAGCTACGGAATTTCATTCACTCGATCTTCATTCAACATTGCACAAG